>CM041778.1:306134199-306187183 GCA_023374045.1 Limonium bicolor
AATAAGCAATAAATATTATGTCATGCATGAAGAGCAGCAAACATAAGACAGTAAACACACAACAATATACACACAAAAGTGAAGCATGCAAATAGTAAAGCACACATATGGCACTCAAGGCCAATCTCGAACTCTGAACTCTCATCCTAACTATCCTCTCAGATCACACTCTAAGTGTGGAGCAGAGTAGTCCAAGTGGCTTTGAAATGAATCTCTTGAAGGTTTTGAAAGAAGTTAGGGAATCCTGACAATTTTGAATGGAGTTCAGTCTTCCTTGAGTTTGAGAAAAACTTACTCAAGTTTTCCCCAGCAGAGTCGCCATTCTGTGGAGGGTGATTTTTCGGTATAAGGGGGGGTCAATGTAAATATGGTCTGACTGAAAACCCTAGATCTTAAAATGTCATTCTGTGGAGGGTGAAAACCCGTTATTCTGACATCCCTCAAATACCTACTAAATCGTCCGTCTTTCCCAGAAAGCATAAAGGGGAGTGCAAGTGTGCACTACACCCGTTCTCGATGGCTCCACGCGGACTTATGCCTCTATAAGGCGGAATTGACTAGAGTCGCCACCTAGTTTGACCTAAGGAACTAGGAAGGGAGGAGAAGGGTTCTAAGAACCATTGGTTGACTCTGAATTTGTTGCCTATGGATAGGACTTATCTGGTCATTTCAGAGATTCTATTGTGGGTTCGCACTGGGTTACACCCCTTAGAAGTGGCAACGACCACGACTTCGGATTGGTGCCCGAGGAAACCTCGGTCTCCAATTGTCGGGATTGCCTTCTTTCAAAACCTTGTTAGAGAGATTCATTTAAAAGCCAAGGATAGGATTAGGACGAGGAGAGAGAAAGAGAGTGGATGAGGTGAGCTTTTCTGTCAAGCTAGCACCCAGAAAAGGGATGAGTGAATTCGGATGAGTGTAGAATGAGAATTGGGAAAAGTCTGAGGTTGAGTGAATAAACAAGACTTAGTGTCTGATGGTTTGAAGTTCGTGGGAGCCGAAGAAGGTTTGAGCGTTTTGAGAGATGTGAGAGCCACCGTAGAGGGGGAATGGGGTTTTTTGTTTGGAATGGGGTCGCACCCTGGATGGGCTGCCTACGTACTCAACTCCCTGTTGAGATCAGACCTTACGTAGTTCACGACTTTGGGATTTGGGAGTTTTTGGGGGGTTTTTGAAGGAATTGGGGTTTTGACCTTTTAGGTCTTCGAAGGATCAAAGGGGTTTTGTGGTCATTTCGTGGGGCTTGATGGATTCTCGAGTTTGTTTTGGAGTTTAAGGTGCTCGACTCTGTGAGATATTTGAAATCATAAAATGATGACGTATGTGAGACGCTCGGGTCTGTGAGATGTTTGAGGCTTGAAAGGGTTATCAAATTTCAAGAGGTTCGGCTTTTTAAGGAGCTGAGGATTTTTGAAGTGTTTGAATTTGATGAGTCTATCGAGATGTTCGAATCTGTTGAACTGCGGAGACATTCGAGTCTGTTGAGCTGTTGAGACGGTCGAGTCTGTTGAGCTGCCGAGACGGTCGAGTATGTTGAGCTGTTGAGACATTCGAGTCTGTTGAGCTGTTGAGACGGTCGAGTCTGTTGAGCTGCCAAGACGGTCGAGTCTGTTGAGCTGCCAGACGGTCGAGTCTGTTGAGCTGTTGAGACATTCGAGTCTGTTGAGCTGCTGAGACGTTCGAGTCTATTGAGCCGCTGAGACCTTCGAGTCTGTTGAGCTGCTGAGACGTTCGAGTCTGTTGAGCTGATGAGACGGTCGAGTCTGTTGAGCTGCTGAGACGATTAGAGATTTGAGATGCTTGACTTCAAGGAGATTGAAGTTTTCCGGAATTTGAGATTTATGATGTTTAGAATTGTTCGGGATTGAAATGAAGTTGAATTGAATTGGGAATGAAAAGAATTTTGAATTGAATTGGATTGAAATCGAATTGATTCTGGATTTGAAATTGAATTGGAGTTGAATTTGACTTGGAATTGAGTTGATTTGGATTTGAATTTTGGGGCTGAATTGAATTGATTTGAATTGCGTCGAATTGAAATGAATTGAATCTGAATTGGGCTTGCATTGAATTGAATTAGAACGAAATGAATTGGGTTTGGGTTGAATTTGGATTGAGATAACCTTGAATTGAATTCGAATTGAGATGGATTTTGAATTGAATTTGGATTTGAATTGATTTGGAATTGATTGAGGTTGAATTGGAATCGGATTTGATTTGGAAATGATTTGATTTGGATTCGAATTTGATTTGGAAATGGGTCTCGAATTGGGCTTTGGAATGGGCCTCGAATTGGGCTTTGGAATGGGCCTCGAATTGGGCTTTGGAATGGGCCTCGAATTGGGCTTTATTTTGCATTTGAAGTGAATTGATGTTTAGATTTTGAAATTGACTGATTTTTGAAATGAAATTTGATGATTTTTTTTTATTAGAATTGGAATGTTGATTGTGCATTTTATTCTGACATTAAGGGATGATTTGAAAAGTTTTGAGGAATACGGGTATTCCTCACATGGACCGTGTCTAGGACCCGTATGCATTGAGGATACCCCAAACCTAAGGCTTTTCTATAAAAAGGTGACCTATGGGCTAACTAGGGCTTCCTATATCCTTGGGCCTCTATATTGGACCGGGCCCAACAATTACCAAACTAATCTATAACACTAACATATAATGTGGGAAAAACTGAAATAAACATATCAACAAATATAACATGAATTTGAATCTGAAATTTGTGGTCGCATGCTGTTCTCAAACAGTGGGTTGCTACTCAATTCTTAACACTTTTTTTAGTTTAAAGCCCTAAACCAAGACAAAGCCCTTAAAGCAACCTTGATTCAACAAGTTACTGAGTACAAATTTATTCACGGACTAGTGTATAGTACAAAGTAGCAAGAATAAGCCAACTGAAATAGATCAATTTAGCCGAGTTCATCCTGTCATTTTTTCTTTAATTAAGCAAAGATTTTATTCTCTTTCATCTCCAAGTGACTACGCATAGCAGGCAGCGACGTTACACAAACATGAATAAGCACGAGATTAAGCCAGTCTAAACCAGGTCGTTAAGACAACAAATAACTATAGACTAATACCAATAATAACACTCCAAGTTGAAAGCAAATTTGTAAGCTGTGCATACAACAAATGTTAACAGGAAAACCTACGATATAACTAGCAAAACCAATAAAAACAACACTTATGAACATTAGAAAGAAAAAAAAAACAACCCTTAATCAATGGACTCATTCGGCCTTGCACAACCCAGAATCGAGGTCAGCAGCACAAATGTCGCAAGTCTCCTATCGTATACTGGGATTCAGAGTCGGAGTGGGTGTGATTGTCATTTGCCAGGTCTCTCGCCATCAGCATGTTGGGTCTGAGACGTATGACAAATCCAGAAGCCCTCGCGAACGTAGTATGCGGAGGAACAGAGATGCAAACGGAGAGTGGCAGAGGGTTGATATGAGAATCGAAACGGAGATGAAAGACATCGATCTTGGATTAAGGTTTAAAGATGAATAATACAGAAAAAAACGTCATTAGCACTCTAAAATAAGAGGCCACACCGATAGCAAGTCAACGACCAAACAATGATAAAATCGCAGATTATTTTCATCTCCACATCAAGCCGGTTAAAAAAAAAATCATTATCATGCTAAAATCGAAGCATAGAATGTCAACCGTTTCAAAATGATATTCCGGAAGAAAGCTGGACTAGACAGCCTCAACGATGACTAGTTCCAGATTGATAGGATTCAGAATATTAGGTGATGATTACGGAGCAAGAATCGCAAACCTAATTGGATGGTGTTCAAACTGAAGCGAACCACACGAATTTATCAGTCGTTCAGAACGAAAATAGCCCAGACGGAGAGGTTGGTATCCGTTCGAATCAAACCAACGCATCACAGCGTAGCCAAATACAAAGACAGGGTTGAGTTGTACATTGTTCTCACACCATTTCATGAACCATGAACACAATAGATACTAATTTCATCCGAATCAGCAAGCAATGTCACATAAATAGCTCAAGTCATGAATAACCAGAACCCAAAAAAAAAGAGTAAAGAAATACAATAGCAGATTTAAAGAGTTTTTGAATCAGAGAAAACATAATAGATGAGTCGAGTATTTACGCAGCTTAGAATTACTGGAAGTCTGGTGAAGATCTTTGGTTAAGAACCCAAAATCTGATGAAGACTTGGTTGGGAGGACGAGGTCCTCGATTCTCTTCACTTCCCTTCAAGTTTCTGGTTGGGAGTAACAAGGCTTCATGGCTTCTCGTTTGAGCATGCCTTCAGAGGAGACAAAATGCGACGATAGTTTCCGACGAGGTCGACTGTACTTCTCGACGAAAGGAGAAGCTTAGAGGAAGGTCAAGAGAAGAGGGAAATACATGGTCGTTTCTTTCTATTGTCCCCGAGAGAATATCGAACTGGATTACATAGAGCAAAAATTCGATGAGTTACAGAGCAAGTGTCGGATTCGAGTGGGTAGCCGAGAGTGTTCAGGTGACCGTTTTGCTTTATATTGAAATCGACAAATAGGGGAATGAGCAAGACGGCAGGCTGTTGTGTAAGATGAAGGATGAATTTCTTCATCGTTTTAGGAATTTTAAAGGACGAAGAACGATACTAAATAGGAAGAGGAAAAGAGAATATGATGGTGTTGTTTTCTCGGTTTTTGGCAAAGGAAGAAGATGACTGAGTGAAGAAGATAGATTGTTGAAGACAGTCGAAGACGATCGGCGCCCCTAATGAGATGCGGTTACTGTTCCTATCTACTGTAGGGTTTTATAAAAGAAAAACTAGGGTTTATGGGACAAATGTTAACTGATTGGGTCGGGTTACCGGGTCCAGACCGGCTAAATAGAGAAACAAAAAATAAAAACGGATGCATTCAGCCTGAGTCTCGAACTTGGGTTGTTTTCGAGACTCTCCTTATACACTTTCCAATTACACTGCGACAGAACTCATCATTTGAGCAGAAGAAAAACATTTAAGTGTTAAAACAAGCTAAACAAGAAAATAAAAAATGACCCTATCAAGAATCGAACTAGAGACCAAAAGGTTCCTCAAAGAGTGTGTTGACCAGTTATGCTATACCAGAATGTTGTATACAAATGAAACACAATATTAATGCTTTAATTCAAGCTGGATGAATTCTCTAAAAATGCATTTAATATGGGAATTTACAAAGGGACAAAAATGTTCTATTTAATAAAATAAATGAGTTTCTTTCTCAAAAGCTATAAAATGTAGATAATAAAATACAAAAACATGACAAAGTACATAAATAAACTAATTGCCATAATAACAAGTATTTCAAATAAAAGAATAGCACTAGTATGATGGAGATAAAATACAAGTGAATGTCCCAAAAAATGGAAATTGAATTAGATGTGTACGAATAGCGGTAAATAGGGCATAAAAAAGGAGTGTCAAAATAAAGATGTGATGAGAGAGAGCTTAATCGAATTAGCGACAAAACAAGATATACAAGAATGGAGTATAATAGTGAAAAAGGGTACATAAAATGACGAAAATGATTCCAAAAATAATAACGATAAAGACAAAATAAAACAAGTACTAAAAGGGAATACAAGTAAATATTTCAATGAAATGAAGTGAGGTAAGATAAACAAGTAACGAAATAGCATGAACTAAAATAAAACAAATAGGCAAATAAATAAGCAAACAAAACGTAACTGACTAACAGAAAATAAATCGAAAAATAAAATGGTGAAATAAGTGAATAACGAATGGGGATGGGTTTGAAAACGTATGATTTAAGAATTTATTTCATGACATAAAATGACAGTTTTGTTTTGGTATGTATATGAATAAGTTTTGAAAAGAAAGGCGATGACTCTCTTATTTTATTAAATTTTTTTTGAATTTTGCTTTATTGGGTGAGAATTTTTGGTGTCTACACCTACGTACGTCACTACCCGGTGGAGGTAACCCCTGACACTTTCGCTGATCTTTTACTCCTCCCAGACAACCATGATTTCCATACAGATTTTTCGAGGATTCACTTAGGGAGAGTAAGAATAGGTGGTTACAAGGGGTCGGGAGTACTACTCGCCAAAGGGGTGAGGAGAATAAGACTGTACTCCCATATGTTATCCTTCCTACCCTTACCCAGAGGACACTAGCAGAGATCCTCAGTCATCATTTCTGGCCTCAGGCTGGAATGATGCTTCTGACGAGGATTGTGTCCCTCCTCGACTACCTCCTGGCCTCACCACATCCACCCTCCCAGCAGATCTCGCTGCCTTTCGTGATGTTCAGGCAGCTGCATAAGGTGGTGACCTACCTATGGACGAAGAAGAAGAAGATCACCCCCCCCATTTTTCCCATCCTCATCCAGCATCTTCTTACCTCTACCCTCCCCGAGGAGATCTTCACTGACATGGCAATGAGAGAGGTGAGACACCCATCTCCCTTACGACCTTCCGGAGATGGGGCTTCTTACGTCTCGATGACGGCAGCTGGGTGAAGGGCAGCTCAGGTCTACGATCAACCGGCACCTCTGCGAGCTCCAGCTCCACTCTACAACGGCCCACTGCTACCATGGCACCTACCTACGGCACCAGTGATGAGCATCCCACCAGAGTTGCAGGCCAGTTGGACTCCCTCCTTCAGCAGCAGCAGAGGGATGGAGCAGCGCTTTGGGGGCATGGAGCAGCAGTTTGGGGATGTTCAGCAGCAGTGCCAGGTGCGCATGGAGGGCCACATCGATAACATCCGCCAGACGCAAGAGCACCTCCAGGCAGAGCAGACCTCCATCCGTGACACACGACTACACCTCGCAGAGCGTTTGGAGCGCAGTGATGCTTTTCAGAGAGACACAGCCGCTCATCAGACCCAGACTACCTAGCTCATCCAGATGCTCATGGCCCAGATGAGACCTCCGCCACCACCGCCTTTGACAGTCATCATACCTTTACTGCTTTCTTTTATTTATTTGTTTTTCAGTATTTTTCTTTTTCTAGAATGGCTTTCCTTTTTGTCTGTTCAAACTAACGGTATGACATGGAACTAACAGATGAAGTGATGGTGTTTATATTTGGCTGTGCTTAAATTCTGAATTGCTAAGTTTCTTGTTTCTCTGAGCAGTACAGCATTCGACCCTGATTTAATTACATGTCATATCTACTGCGAAACGAATGGCTTGGGAACTTAGCAACTTTACCTGCACAACACGCACACTATCTGTGACCTCATGAGGAGGATATCTCGACTCCTGCACAACTTCAAGTGTGAGGAAGAACATCTTCCTCAATCTATAATACCAGGGGAGTTTTCAGTTCCTAAGAATTTAACTTCTTAATGTTCCACCTTTATTGCGTTATGGCCTAATTATTTCATATACATCCATTATGAGTATTGCACGTTTTGAAAGCTCTTTTCAACATTTTTCTTCTATGCTCAATGAGGACATTGCTCCTCTTAAGTGTGAGGAAGGAAAGACCTTTCCCTGAAAATATGCTAATTGTTCGTTAATGCCACACTTGCTTTTTGCTGCTCTAATACCTCTACACCGAGTAGAATTAAACCAAGTGAAAACTGTAGGAATCTTTTTGCTCGATGAGGTTTGTATAAATAATTTTATTTAAAAATACTCTCTTTTCACAAAAATCCGGTAGATTTGCTAGTTGTGGAAACCAGATTATTTTAGCTTGGGATTTTTGGAAATGAAGTGAATGTTTGGAATGAAAAGGATAAGGCAAGGTACTCCACTGATCAAAATTTTTTTTTTCCCTAACAATAGCAGGCCTCGTCTATCCGGTTATTAAGTCTTAAGGGTGCCTTAACACCTATCTACCTAAGGTCTCAGGATCTGGGATAGTTGGCCCAACACCGTTACATGGATAGAGAGAAAAGTCTGGGTTATGGAATAACTCTACAATTCGCAATAATTCAATTGTTTTTTATCTCTTGAAAAAGAATGTTCATGCAGGCGAAAATTGATTGCAGTTTAAATTTTGATCATGAGTGCGTGGTGTTGATAGGTATTGCGGAATAAGGCATTACTTCACACCCCTTGTCATCCAAAGGATAGAGGAATGAAAATTGGTGGAAAGTCCCAAGCTAAGTTAACTGGTTTTCTACAATCTAGTTTCTCTATGCTTTTACAAAATTGCTCTTCTTTCACTGTTTGTGAAAACCTACCTCTAAAGAGCAAGATTATTCTTTCATTTATCACTTTGTTTGATTTCGCCCTGCACGTGTTTAATGTTGAGATTATTTACGGTTTTAGAGATATTCTTATTCCTTATTTGCTTGAGGACAAGCAACAGCTTAAGTGTGAGGATGTTGATAAGTGTGAAACATATAGGCTTTTCAGGGTTTAATTACCTTATAATTTGTAACAATTCAAGCAATGTTTCCCACTTATTATGTGTTTTTCCTAATATTGATGTTTTGATGAGAACTGATGTAATTTATATGCTAAATATAGGAAAAACCCAGAGAAATGAAGGATTTACATCATAAGGATTGCAACGGGACAAACGGGGAACAAATCCAGAAAAGAGACAAATATTGGTCACGTCTGGACCTAGAGAGCCGGACGCAAATCCGGACATCTCATGTCCGGATCCGGACGCAGGTCGGACGTGACCAAAAATCCAGATCCGAGAGTTCTACCTTGTCCGGATCAGGACAGAGATCCGGACATGTTTCGAGTTTCAGATCTAGAGGTTCTGTGTCACGTCCGGATCCGGACACAATCCGGACGTCACACAGCTATGAAAAATAAAAACGCACTCGTACTGATAATTGGGCTTTCGGCGCAATTATCAGACGGGCGGCGCAATTATCAGACCTCAGTATTAATTAACGGAGAGCCATGCTCAATAAATGAAGGAGACACCAACTCCACTAATCTGTGTCTATTCTCCAAGGCTATTTAAGGAGTTATCAGCCTTCATTGCAAATCGCACCTGACTCTCTGAGTCTCTCCATTACACATTCCTCTCTTCTCCCTCTCTACACAACATCACTTCCACGATTAATCATCCATCTCCACTCATAAATTTCCTCCGTAACTCTCCACCCTCACTCACAGACAGAACCTTGCTCGCAGTGCTTCATTTAACCGCGTCCGGATTAACGTCCGGATCCGGACAGCACCAAAATAAGGCGTCCGGATCTACGTCCTACCCAAGTTAGCCGGACAAGACTCAGACGAAGTGGAAGTTGCAGAATCGACCACGGCTTCTAAAATCAGTTTTTCTGCTAAATCCCTCTATCCTTATGCTGTTTATATTGAGCATTGTTATTTTGTTTATGGCTGAGTAGTCGTTTTAATTTCGGTTTACTATGTATCTCTAGAATAATTATTTCTGAACCTTTGTGATTTTCTGCAGTACAATAGAATAAAGTTCTTTTCCCTTATGAATTCCTAGACTTATTAATCTGATCAATTAAATAAGTTTATCAGTTTGTTAGCTTATAAGTGAGAACTGCAGCTATCAATTGACTACAGGGAAAGAACCAGTTAGTATAGAGATGGTAATTCCTCTAAAACACTAGCTGACCATTAATCTAGACTACACTTAAAGCAATTAGTAAACAATGGATTCATAACGAGAGTTAGGATTCGGTCTTTGCTAATTAGAATTTGTGGAGCGGGAGACCGAATACGAGTTATCTTTATTCTAGGGTTTTATTCAGAATACTGTAGAAATCACTTAGGGGAAGAAATTGCAATCTAGAGGGAAGTAGTAAACCGGAATTTCCTTTATCAAACAAAAATCAAAACAATTATTTACCTGTTGTTTATTGCTTTTTGAACTCTTTTACAACATTCACCATCACATACAAAAACCCCCAAATTTCCTGTTATTTGTTTTGTGTGTAAGTAGAAATTAAACTAAAACGCTGCCTCCCTTGGATTCGATAACCTGGAGGGACACTTCTAGGAAAAACTTGCTATAATCGACCGGTATACTTGCCGTTAGGTTTTTACCCCAACAGGCATCCGCTGTTGCTAGCTTCAGCTCATGCATTTTCACCATTTATACCATGGTTCGGTGTTTTATACTTCTGAGCTCCTTGAGCGTTATTTACTTATACTTTACGTTCCCACATATTATGTTCCTTCTGAACTGATTACTCCTTGGTTGTCAACAATTGTTATTGAAGCTTATTTTACATCGCTTGACAATAATTGTATGCTCAAGCTTCACTACGTTAGTAGTTCTGAAAGAGGTGTATTATCAGGTATTTATTGATGGTATCCTCTTCTTGGGATCCACGCGTGTGTTCACAACTCTCGCGGTCTCATATTTATGAGGGGTATCCTTGCTCATTGGTTGTTAACCTTTTATTAGTGTCGTCCTTGACCACTTTCCATATGGTTTACAATGGGTTTTGCAACCGTTGGGTTGTGTATGGTAATAATTTCATGGCCTACTAGCCATATTGCCTAGAGCTCAGCTCATCATAGGCTGTTCCCAAGTGGTTACTTCTCCGTAAGCCATCGCTGGGTTTAGAGGTGATACTGGGCTCCATGATAAGATCGTCGCATCACGCTTCTGTTTGTTGGAGACCCTTTTGTATCTTGGTATGGATCGATACCATTTATTAATTTGGGGTATCCCCTGTCAAGTAGGATCTCTTCGGTGTTCTAACCGGATGTTCGTTCCGATTGTGGTGTTCTTACCACGACATCTCATTCAACTGTGTTGACTTGATACCCTTTATAGATCGCTCCTGGGTATTACTGATTATGCGGTAGCATCTGGCTAACATTTATGAGTATGTCCAGTTTGTTTTCCTACCTTGCGTTTCTGGATCTGAGTCATCCGTTGAGGGTTATAACGTCTCCCGTTCTTAGGGTAGACCATAGGTGTTTTTCCTTATGTTATAACGGGTTTGATATTCCCTTCGGTGATGAATGGTATTTCTTGGTACCTTATGTGATCACCCTGTGTGTTTGTGGTAGTTATCCTGGGAACTCCATCCCGTTCGTTGAACGCTTAAGTGTTAATGTTTGGCGTTTGACTTACAGTGTTTAGACTGGGTATTCCTTCAAGTTATCATGCTTTACTTCGATATCTTCGAGACATATCCAATGTCTTGTTCCGTTGTTAGTGCTTCTCGCACTTTTAACTCTTAATGGTTCTCCTGGAGTGAGTTTCTGATTCCTTAGCTTGTAAGCTTATCTGAGTTCCCTTTGCTTGTTTGAGGTATCCAACTGTTCTGGTTTGAATTTACTTATGGTCCGTAGAACGGAGTTGACTACCTCCCGTGTTTCACGCACTACATGTATACAACGTGGGTAGTACCTGTTGGTACGTTAACTTACCACCCTGACTATTTGTTGGGCCCGCAAGCTCCATCAGAGTGCGGTCGTCCATATCTAGTATTTGGGTACACTTGTAGTGCTCGTCACATGCCTAGGTGAAGTACTCTATTGTCAGCTCCTCTTGTATCATTCTATGATACTCACCGTAATTCCTTTGGCTCGGTTTTAGAAATCTGAGGTCTAAAAGAAGGGTTTGTGGTTTTGAAAGAAAAATTTTGGGTTTTGAAATAACAGTTCGATGTTAATGAAATTCCTCATGGTGTTGCCATGTCTGAGGTTTTGACCATGTCCAGCTTCTTGCTGACTGGTATGTTCTTAATATAATGGTCGGGCTGTTAGGCCTTTCCAAGGTTTCGTTATTTAAAATCCTTAGGATTGGTGATCCTATATTTGCTCCATTCATCATAGCGGTACTTTAGCAAGTATTTGCGGATTGTTAAAAGTCTTCCAACCGTCTTGTAGTTGCTGCACTTGCCCTAGGTAAGTGCGCGGGTAGGTTGTTTTTCGGTTAACGTATACCGGTTATGGTATCGTTTCCATCCATATTTAGTGGTCTTATTAGATCTTCCTTTGATCTTTTGATCTTGGTGATC
This sequence comes from Limonium bicolor, assembly GCA_023374045.1. Classification (NCBI taxonomy): domain Eukaryota; kingdom Viridiplantae; phylum Streptophyta; class Magnoliopsida; order Caryophyllales; family Plumbaginaceae; genus Limonium; species Limonium bicolor. The sequence goes on from CM041778.1 coordinate 306,146,112, forward strand.
GATCTCCTGAGTCGTTTCTCAGAGTACTTGACATGGTTGTCGTCCATCCGGGTGTCTCACACCTTCACTGTGGTTAACGAGACTTGACTTATCCTTAGGAACCACGTTGTAGTCCTATAGGTGTATGTTTTATGATTACTTTCATAGTTATCTGAACCATGTTGTTCGGTTATTATAGCCTCTTGGCATGTAGGTTTGGTATTAATCCAACCTCGACTAATTCCTTAGACGGTTTGTATACCGTTATAGGTATTGATAAACACTACAGTCCATAGACTCTCTTGTCTCGGGCTTGTTACTTTGTCTTTTTCGCTCCACTGCGCGGTTGTGCTTCCCTTCTCGCCGGCTACGCATGGTTCTTCTGACTGCAAAGCACGTCGCCCCATGATGCCATAAATTCCATTATCTTTTATTTAGGATCTTCAATCCTCCGTCATTAAGTGCGGTCGTTGTCATTCAACGGGAACCGTCTTCGGGACTTCCAGTTCTTAGACTCTACCGTATGATAGGTTCTTTTTCTAATAAGGTTTGTTCTTGTAACTGTAACTGCCAGATCGGGTTTTACCTAGTGTGAGGGGTCTTTCCATCTCTCTAGTGTTCTTCTCTCAACTTAATACCGTGGGTTGCGGAGGGCGGGTATGGTTGTTGTAGGTTTCCAATTCATACAGAAGTTTCTATCTAGCATACCTCACACGCTAACACTCAACCCTTAGTTTTAAGTCACTAATTCCTAACTTGATATTTTTCTAAACTCGGTATTTCATCCATCAGAGCAATACTTCGCTCTGATACCACTTTTTGTAACACCCCTACGGCTAATACCGTCATTACTGTACAAATACTTACCTACGCAGTAGATATTACATACACAACGGCGGGTGTACAATGTCGTTAGTCACCCACGTGACTAACAAGGCGAGTTCAATCCTACATACTATCGGTCTGAGGAATATGAACATACCGAGTACTCTACGCAATACATTACTTCCCATTGCATACTCATCCATAATTCAAATACCACTCCAATACAATACTATACCGAGTCTACTACAATCCTTAAATTACCGATACAGTTTGGACTTCCAAATTCGTAATACATTACAAATACAATTCCTATTACTCAACTACCATGCTTACATAGCAACCCCGTCCTACTCTCTCGAACGGTGGTCAGCTTTGAATACCTGTAAAAATAAAAACGATGCCCCTAGGGGCTCAGCAAATTTGCAGCATATGAAATTCACATATACCGTGTGTTAACCGCGGTACGCCGACTATTTTGGGTCGGATATACATGGAGTTCGTTTTACATGCATACATACATACTAATACTACGACAATACAATCAACAATACATGCAAACATATACAAAGTTCGTTACCTACCAAGGAAGGCAATTTGTCAGCCAACCGTTTATTTAGTTATTCGTTCACCCGGTTTCATCGGATGCTCTCTTTCTCCTTCCTCGGGTTCACAAAGCTTAAACCGAGCTTAATCTTACTTACTCGTTGTTTTACTCGCACTGCGCTCAATACCTTACTCATTATTTACTCATGCTTTACTCAGTACTCACTACTACTAATACTTACTCTTACTCAGTACTTATCACTTGCTCTCACATACTCTTCTCCTTACTCGTACTTACTCATTGCTCGGTACTCATTACATACACATTGTTGGAGAAATATGTAACTACTTCTACAACTTAGGCAGTGTACCTATCATTTTGCGGAATAGTGGATTTATGGGGTTGTCGAACTCTAGGGGACCTTGGTGTAGTTTAACTGATAGTGTAGTAAATTGACTGAGAATTCTAATTAGACTACCGAACAGAAACTTGTCACCTTTTTAGGGAAATTGTGGTTTAAAACTTAACTCAGACAGAATAGTAGTAAAAACAATTAATCAAAACAGAATAATAATAGCGGTTGTAAAACTTTTGTTTTTAGGGAAGCACCTTGGGTTGTTCTGCTCACCTATTTCATCCAATTATATTAATAAAACTCCCACCATTTTAGCAATAAACTCAGGAATCTTAATTAGTTCATTGACCGGTCCTTGTACAATAAACCCTGATTAACTTAAACAACAAGCCGCAATCCTTGCCCAAGTTATAATAAATTAATCACTTTATTAACAATTCCTATTGGAGGCAGATTAACCTATAGGCGAAACTCGCATCTAGTCGTTAACCCATTTTGACTTTCTATGTCTAGAACCTTGTTTAGCACCGCATTTTAACAAGAGAACTACAAATATCACTTTAATAATTGGCCTGAAGATTAAAGCGCATTAATGAAAAAAATCAAAATATTGATTAAATAGATTATAGTGGGAAGTCTACATAACACAATTATATAAAATAGGCTTGCTTCCCAACCTGGGAGGCTAAGTTTATTACTCACACATAATTATAAAAACAAACATCATAAATAAGATAGACATTAAAACAGAGTAAAGTTAAGGAAAGAAAGAACTCTATTTGGGGAGAGTTGTTTCGCTTGCGGGCTTGTCTCCGTGACTATGCCGACCTCAAAACAATGATAAACAGGTAGAATGAAGAATAACGAACAAACAGGCAAAAGTTGGTCCTGTCCGTGTGGGGCCACGCGGACACAAACGCGGACACAAATCCGGACACAATTTGGAATTGTGCAAAACGTCGTTCTTCGTTTGTTTTCTGGAAAAATAACAGTGTAAGGCTAATATGGTGATGAGGATGAATGGAAATGAAGTGGAGATATGGAATTTGGGTGGAGGAAGTGTGATATGAAGGGTGTGTGTTTTCTCTGTATTCTCTTCAATCTCTAGTGTGTGTTTTTATCGTAGAAGGAGCTGGGTTTTTATAGAAGCAGAGGAGAAGAAGAAGACAAGGGTGGATGGGATATAAGGTAGGCGATGGTAGTAGATGGATAATTGTAGGCGCCGTAGATAAGAGAAGAAGAAAGCGGCACCAAAAGTTACAACTCGTGAAATCTGGAAATCGGCACCGCACTTTACATGTGTCCGCGTTGCTGTCCGCGTACGGACACAAATGTGGACCTGTGATGTCCGCGTTGCTGTACGCGTACGGATACAAATGCGGATGTGTGATGTCCGCGTTTCTGTCCGCGTAAGGACACATTTGTCCTGGTGAGATCTGTTTCTGTCCGCATTGTTGTCCGTGTATGGACACAAATGCGGACGTGTGTTGTCCTAGTCTGTGTCCGCGTGAGGACACGTTTGTCTGGATAAGTGTCCGTGTGGGGCTACGCGAACATGTGTATTTTTTCCTCATTTTTCTGCAATCTTCAACTGGGCTTAGATTCTTCGTTTTAGCTCCGTTTCACTCGCCGTTTGTTGCGTTGGAAAGCTTGTGAAGTAAACTATGTGATTCCAAGACTATTTCATGTTTTTGACACATAAAATCTATCAATCCATATCAATATTAAATCTTATGAAAAACATACGATAAGTGAGTAATATTATCCTGAAAGTAAGCGAATATAAGGTAAATTAAACCCTTAAATGTCTATGTATTTCTCACTTATCAACTCCCCCATACTTATCTTTTGCTTGTCCTCATGAAAGTCTTTTTGACATAATTGTTAAACAAGTTGAATAAACAATAATCAAGTAGGGAGAGCACAGAAGAGGTAATTGCCAATCTATTTAGATTTGAAAGGGTACTAAAAACAGCAAGTTTCTTATATATATTTCTCCGTTTCTGAGAATAACCCTGAAGTCCTACAAAAGAAAGAGAAGCAAAACCATGAGAATTCTGCTTTTAACCTTGAGCCGATCCACCATTTCCTTTCACATTTCCTTAAACGACAAGGGGCATGAAGTAAAATCTTATTCCATTATTCCTTTCAATGCCACATACTCATGATCCATAATAAAGAAGTTTATATCATTTTGGTACAGAATGCAAAGATACCTCAATTTTGAAGTTCATTTTTCTTTTACCTCAGACTTTCCTCTCCACCCTTGTAGCGGTTTTGGGTCTACTATCCCAGATACCGAGTACCTTAGGAAGCCAGGTGAGGAAGCACCCCTAAGAACTTAATAACCGAGTGGACGAGGCCTGTTTAGGATCAGAATATGCCTGTCTGGATCAGAGGAGTACCTTGCCTTGTTCTTTTTCCACCGTTTCATTCCAATTCAAATCCAGGCTCAAAGTTAAAATCAAAATTCAAATGATAATTTTCTTAAAAAAATTTAGCATTGAGTAAGGAGCAAAGTGATAAGAACAGTTAATTTTTTTTGAGCCCTTTAAACCTGTTGATACCGCATTACTCCCTCTATGGCTCCTTTTTTGATTATTAATTACTTAACAAATTTAAACACAATGTCATAATTATCTCTCCCCCACACTTGAGCCAAAGCAATGCCCTCATTGCATAGAAAGAATTAAAATAACAGGGCATGCAAACTACTAGGGTAAAGATCACAAAGCAAAAGCAATAGGAAATTTTGAAAATTTCAAGAGCAGGGTAAAGATAGTGTACTCCCCAGAGTTTTGCAGAGCATGTAGTGTAGCTCCCCCACACTTGAGTTCAGCTGTAGGAATGTGCAAGATGTTCCTGTAATGAATATTCTAGACAGCCAGAAAAACTCAAGTTAAATCTCCTCATTCTCTCTCCTCTCTCTATTTTTTAACCTAAAATAAGATACAAAATATAATCACAATATAGAATAAAAAGATAGATAGTAGGGTGCCTCCTACCAAGCTGCCCACATTTATGTTCTTTGACTATACCATACCTGAGTGATTTAAGGTGTAACTGGGTCTTTGAGAAGAAGCGCAGAAGCCTCTTCGTGATCAAGCGTGTTTCCTAGAAATAATTTTATTCTAGCTCTATTTACTTTAAACGATCCTCCTTTTTTATTGTCCAATTCCACAGCTCCATATGGAGAGGTGGATATTATTGTAAATGGTCCAGACCAGAAGGATTTTAACTTACCTGAGAAGAACTTAAGTCTGGAATTATAAAGAAGCACCTGATCTCCCGCTTTGAATTCTCACTTGTCAATCATCTTATCGTGCCAACTCTTGGTCTTCTCTTTATAGATCACTGCATTCTCATATGAGTCGTTCCTATGTTCTTCTAGCTCAGTCAATTGGAACTTCCTTTTTTCACCGGCTTGTTGTAGATCAAAGTTTAACACCTTCAGAGCCCAATAAGATTTATGCTCTAATTCCACAGGCAAGTGACATGCCTTCCCAAAACTAGTTTGTAGGGAGACACGCCAATAGGTGTTTTGAAGGCGGTGCGGTATGCCCAGAGTGCATCATCCAATTTAAGGGACCAATCTTTTCAAGAAGCGTTCACCGTCTTCTGCAGAATCCATTTCAGTTCTATGTTTGTTATCTCAGCCTGACCATTTTTTTGAGGATGGTATGGTAGAGCAACCTTATGTCGGACTCCATATTTCTTCAGGAGAGCATGAAACTGGCGATTACAGAAGTGAGATCCACCATCGTTGATTATTTCTCTAGGAACACCGAATCTAGTGAAAATATTTTTCTTTATAAACTTCATCACAACTTTACCATCGTTAGTAAAGCAAGCAAGGGCTTCCGCCCATTTATATACATAATCGACTGCTACTAAGATGTATAAATTTCCAAAAGAATTTGGGAAGGGTCCCATAAAATCAATTCCCCAAACATCAAATAATTCAACTTCTAGCATATTGTTCAAGGGTAGTTCATGACGGCGAGAAATGTTACCTTGCCGTTGACACCGATCACAAGTAGACACAAAAGCATGACAGCCTTTGTGAAGTGTGTTCCAATAGAAACCGGATTCAAGTACCTTAGCAGCTGTATGGGTAGCACCGTGATGTCCACGATTTCTCTAGAATGGCAATGGAGAAGGATATTTCGGATTTCCGTCTTTGGGACACATCTCCTTATAGTTCCATCTGCACAGATTTTGAAGAGATATGGATCATCCCATAAATAATGTTTGACAAGTTAAAAGAACCTTTTTCGCTGCTGATATGTCATATCAGCTAGGATGATTTTCCTGGCCAGATAGTTAGCAATATCAGCAAACCAAGGACCTTCAGCCGTTTGGATTGCGAATACTGCCTCGTCAGGGAAAGACTCATTGATGGGTCTTTCATCTTCTGGTGCCTCCATCGTTGACAAGTGATCAGCCACGACATTCTGTATACCTTTCTTATCTCTTATTTCTATGTCAAATTCTTGCAAGAGAAGTATCCATCTTATCAACCTGGGTTTAGCATCTACATTGGCAAATAAATACTCGAGGGCAGAATTATCAGTATGAATAATAGCCTTACTACCTAATAAATATGGATTGAACTTATCTAAAGCGAAGACGACTGCCAGTAATTCCTTGTCTATGGTGGCGTAATTTTCTGAGCGTCGTTTAAAGTACGACTAGCATAATAAATGACTCTCATAACTTTATCCAATTTTTGGCACAAAACAGCACCCACCACATAATCACTAGCATCACACATGATTTCAAAAGGTTGGGACCAGTCGGGTGATACAACGATAGGTGAAATACCCCGAACTTAAATATAGTGATTAAGATTATTCTAATCCGTATTTAAGAGCCTAATAATGCTTAAGTGATATTGGAGTGGAAAAACAAATCCAAAAGAAATAAAGAAACGCTTAAAAAGCGACAAACGCCAAATAAGCGTTAAATAACCATAGGAGGTATGAGAGCTCGGTTAGCATATTATATGGATTATTAAGGCTTAACAAGTCCAAAATAAAATATGGGAACAACCCCTGAAGAAAACGGATCCAATAATGTATTAAAACGCTAATAGAGCTTTAGCGCACGTTTTTGAGAAAACCTGAAAGCGTGACTTTAAGTGGTCAAACGAACCCTTAAAAATTATAAATCATTAAATAACTATTATTAAGCATTAATGGAAGCTTAATAACCAATAAAAATTAAGAGACGAGAGGAAAAAGAACTGGAAAACGGGCCGGTTAGTGAATAGTACCAAAACCGGGTAAAATAACGAGCGTTTTCTGTAAAAGATGAAAAACGCTCCAACTAGTAATACATGTGGGGGCCGGTTTTAATGGGTTAATTAACCCCTCTCTCTCACACTCACACCACTAACAAATAAGTAAATCAAAAAGCAAAAAGTGAAAGAGGTACAAAAGTGAGGGGGGGGGGGATTCTCTGACCTCACTCCCCCATCTCTCTTTTCTCTTTCTTCTTCCTCCCTTCCCAGCCAATTCTCTCTCTTACTCCCCTTGGCTGGTGATTTTTGAGAGCTTATACAACAACAATGGCAACCTCACTTTACCTCCATGCTCTACCTCCATGTGAGCTCCAAATGTAAAAATAATTACATATTCTTACTCCTCTCATCATCCTCTACACTTCTCTCTTTCAAAATCAAAAAATGAGGAAGTTCATCTCCATGGGTTTTCCCCATTCAAAGAGAAAATAGCATCAATGGGTAGCTTAGAGTCCCCTCTCTCTATTAAGGTAAAAAGCTACATGAAAGAACTCGTATTTCTCCATCTTCCCTTGTAACCAATTTTACCTCCTTGTAATACTCCATTTCTCTCTCTCTAACTCAATTTTACTTTCCTTGTCTGTGATTTGGATTTCACTTCTTAATCCAAGGCACCCTTCACTGAACCAAGGGCTAAAACCACTCCTAAACACTCCAAAGGTAAACCCTAAAATTAGTGTTTATGTATTTCAATGAACTAACATTAATATAAGGGTTAGTATGTTAATTGCACTTATTTGTGTGCATTGGGTGATGGGAATGGAGTTTGGCAACTCCATTCAACATATGGCCGGTTTTGAGCAAGGAAGAGAGGAAGTGGAGAATTGGAAAAAATGGAGGAAATTATAAGCTCAAGGTAAGAGCTCTTCTCTTAATTATTAATTTTAATGCATAAGAGTAATGAGATTGGGTAAACAAACAAAAGAACCTAAACATTGTATTAGTATTGTAGTTGTGGAAGTTTAAGTATTTGTGAGTAAGTATGTGGATTGTAGGCCTTAGAGCCAAATGATTGTGTATGTATATTGGTATTGAAATTGACGAAGTATTGGTATATTGGTATCGCCTTGTGTGCTGGTAGGACCCTTGTAAGGGTGTGGCTAGATTAGGAATGAATTTGATGAAAAAGTGTGTATGTGGAGAAGTTAGAATTGAAGGTAAACTATGGCAAAATTTTAGTAGGAATTGTGCATTATTGGATGACTTGGTGAATGGGAGAACCAAGGTGTGTATTGTAGTTAGTAAGGATTCTTAGTAACCATGGATTGGTACTTGTAGTATGAGGGTATAAGAGTGTAAAATCTGTAGCAAACATCTTATGAAATGCATTGGGGAAACTAGGAAAAATTAGAGTACAAGATTTAGCGAAATGAATGTTGGACTTGGGTATAGACATTGTACTTGTTTGGAAATGTATTTGGGATGCTGGGAAGGGATTAGCATTGGTAGAGGAGTATTAAATGGTAAAGGTTAAAATGAAAATCTGTAGCATAAGAGGAAAGAAAACTATTGTTGGTGTTGAAAGGAAGTGAGGAGAAATTGTGTATGTGGATTTAGAAATGAGTAAGGAATTTGGTGGGTGAACTAAGGCAATTTGGAGGGCCTAAGTAGTGTTTAAACATTTGGGATTACATGTAGGAAGATTGGGGAAACAATGGGCAAAGTATAGAACTGAAAACAGATTTTTAAAACTGAAATACTGGGCCGGACCGACCTTTGGACTGAACTTGCAAGGTCGGTCGAGCCTTAAAATATAAGACGGGAAACCTACTGGAATGGACCGACCTTAGACCGGACTTGCAAGGTCGGTCGGCCTAAAATTTTCCCGTCATGTAACCTACTGGAATGGACTGACCTTGGGACCGGACTTGCAAGGTCGGTCGGTCCAAAATCTTCCCGTAATGCAACTCACTGGAATGGACCGACCTTGGGACCGGCCTTGCAAGGTCGGTCGGACCAGATTTTTCCAGCGATGAAACTTACTGACTTCGACCGACCTTGGGTCCGACCTTGGGTAAGGTCGGTCGAGTCAAAACAAAAAAATAAAATAATAATATGATTATAGTTATCATATGTATATATATGCCTATACACATATGTATATGTATATGCAGTAGTGCATCATTAATGGAATGAAATAGTAAGGAAATACACATGTGAGTAAGAAGACAAATTAAGTAAGTAGTGAGTACAAGAACACTAAGTTAAACCGAAACAACGGGATAACGGGGTAAGTATGGGAGTAGCAATTATGCATGTATTGTAATACTTAGTATTAATTGAACCATTTGGCATGTAGTCATTGGTTCGAGACTAGGACTCGAGGAACAAGTAAGGACTAAGGAACAAGGAGACACCCGGTAAAGTAAATTCCAGAACAGGGTATGATTTCTTCATGCTCTGTATCCTAAACTGGTTACCCTGATTTGTGTGCTTATGTGATCACTCAAATAAGATAAATGCACGAATCGGACTTTTATTGCACTTAATCGTGTTTGAACTATGTTGTTCTTGTTGTATGCTCATGAACATCTAGTTTGTATAATTCATGAAATGAATGAATGATAATGAAGTGTATGTGTGTATGATGAGTACTTGTGTAGTGTATCGATGTATGCTAAAGAAGTAATGACTTCTACTAATTCCTAGCCATCTAACTCCTAACTTGAGTAATGAGTAAAGTGGAATGAGTAGAAGTCCGATATAGTTCCGGCCACGCGTGAGGATAAGGAAACACAAGAGGTTGGATCCGAATCCTAGCTGTAATCTTTTCCATGGACCAAATCCCTTGAATGGGTAGCATCCTGGATTAGTTGGCCACCCTAAAGCCCGGTGGTAGGATGTAGTAATCCCTGCCCGGAGGTCATACCGACTTGACTTGAGTAAAGTAAGTAAGAAATAAAGTATTGTATGTGTATTGGTCTTGACTAGCTTAAGTCTCGACCTTGAGTAAAGGAGTATTGTACACCCGATTAACCCGGGTGTGTAAAGAAGCTAACAAGGCTTATGTATGGATTGGAGAAGTGTATCTCCGCATTGCGTATTGAGTATGGAGTGAGTATGTATTGTGTAGGTATCGTGAATGTGTACTTCAGAAGAAGGTAAGTAAGTATTGTTGGACTTGTATAATCTCCTTGTATGTATTGGAGTGTATATGTGTATTCCTTGCGTAAAGTATTGTAGTATTGTGTATGAGAACATGTATGCATGTATGTTTGAATAAAATGAATTGCATGTATTCGACCAAGTGGTCAGCATACCCTCGCTAGTACGCGGGGTATGCGAAAGTCATATTCAGCGTAAGCTGACCCCTAGGGGGAACGTTTTTAGTGTACAGGTACCGGAAGCAGACATGATCACGGTAAGAGACCGGCGACTACACTTGGATATCTAGGATGAATTGTAGTTAGTAGAGAATCGTAAAAGGCTTGGAGCCTTGTATGTAGTGTGAGGAATGGGTAGTTGTAGACTCTTGATGAGTATATATGAACTTGGAAGTATTGTATTTGCATTTGGAACTTAGTAAACTTGGTTATGTATATTGTTTTGTATGGTGTTGTAATTGAGTAATGTGTTGAATGGAGCATAGTAGTATTTAATTGGTAAATGGAGCATGTATTGTAGATGTGTAGTACTCGGGATTCCGGTCCATCAGACCGATGTTGTATATAGTAGTAGTAGCCTTGTTAGTCATGTGGGTGGCTAACGGCATTGTATCACCAACCGTTGTGTATGTAAGTATCCGCTGCGAGGGTGTGTAGGTACGTTATGATTGGACGGTAATGACGGTATTAGCGGTAGGGGGTGTTACAAAAAGTGGTGTCAGAGCGAAGTATCACTCTGATGACTGGAAATACCGAGTCTAGGAAATACCGAGTTAGGAATTAGAAGCTTAGGGCTAAGGGCTGAGTGATAGCATTAGAGAGATGCTAGTTAGGAACTCCGGTGAGTACCGGATACCTACAATACCAAACCCGCCCTCCATAAATCCCTTTGTATAACTTGGGAAAGTACGCCAGAGAGAAGGAAAGTCCTCTCATACTCGGAAAACCCGATCTGGCAGTTGTGAAGCAAGCACACAGTAAACAAGGACCGACATACGGTAGATTCCAAAGATTGGAGGACCCGGAGATGGATCCCGGTTAAACAACAATACCCGCACTCAATAGCGGTTGAATGAGCACTCCAACCATAAGGAGGCTACAACTTACAACAACATGGGGCGACGTGCTTAGCAGTCGCGAAACCTGGCTAGGCAACCAACAACAGGAAAAGAAGCACTAACCGTGCAACGAAATGGAAAAGGAACAGCAATGGAACCCGAGACACAAGTCTGCGGGACAGCAGTAGCTAAATAATACCACCAATGGTATACCAACTGACTAATGACATAGTCAGGAGTGATTAACTCCAAACTACAACGCCAAGAGGTTACAATACCTGGCCGACATAACTTACACAGCTTCAAGGATATCCACGGGATATGAACCGATAGGACTACAAGGGTAGTGCCTAAACCAGTTAAGGCTCAATCGCCACGGTAAACCAGTGGGAACGAGCAACAAGGGAAACACACACTAAATAAATGGGGATCTCCAAGGATTGGAGAAGTACCCCAACCAAGACAACCATGTCAAGATCAACATGATCAAGGGAAGAGTCAACAAGACAATTAAATACAACCAGAAACCATACCGTGATCGGAATAAGTTTACCTAAAAACCACCAGTACCACGCACTTGTCACGGCAAGTGCAGCAAGAACAGGAAGATATAAAGGAACTCTAACACACAACAGGTACATAATAATGTACCGTGATAGCAATGAAACAACCACAGGATCACAAGTCCTGAAAACTGGAAGAATGAAACCCTGGAAAGGCCTAGTGGCCTGACCATTGAATTAAGGACTTACCAGACAACAAGAAGCTGGACTTAGTGAAAACTATAAACATGGCTATGCCATGAAGCACCTTTTAAATACCGAACCATGGTTTTTCAAAACCAAGTTTTCTTTCAAAACACAACCCTTCTTTTAAAACCTTGGATTTTAAACCAAACCAACATAATTACGGTGAGTATCATAGAATGATACAAGAGGAGCTGACAATAGAATACTTCACCTGGGCGTGTGACGAACACTACGAGTGTACGCAATTACGGGATGTGGGACAACCGCACTCCGAAGGAGCTTGTGGGTCTGACAGATTGTCGGGTAAGTGGTAACGTATCAATATGGTACCCCACGTATGTATACATGTAGTGTACGGAACACGGAAAGTAGTCAACTCCGTTCTACGGACCATGAGTAAGTTTAAACCAGAACAACTGGAACTCCAGACGATCAGGGAGAAGGAACTCAGCTAAGTAATAAGTATAAAGAACTCAGAGAATTCATCTGAAGGTAAGGAATAAGAACTAGGAAGTGCAAAAAGCACAGACTAGTAAGTATGGACATTGGATATGTCTCAAAGACATCAAGCAAACACATGCACTAGTAGAAAAAGACCCTACCGCAGCGGTTGTTTGGTACCTATGGCAGCGGTTGAAAACCGCTGCGATGGGTGCCACTGCGGTAGGTACTCTAACGCAGCGGTTCTTTTAACAACCGCTGCGATAGGTACCTACCGTAGCGGTTCTACAACCGCTGCAGTAGGTACTCTACCCCAGCGATTGTTAAAAGAACCGCTGCAGTAGACCTTTTTTTTTAAAAAAAAAAACAACCTATCGCAGCGGTTGTTGAAGGAACCACTGCGATAGGGTCTCTTCAGAAAATATTGACGGGGCCTTGCATTGCAGCGGTTCTTACTAAGAACCGATGCAATAGGTTGTTTTTTTTTCCATTCCACCCTACAACTCTACCACTCACACCCAAAATCAATCAAACCTATTAAGATATAGCAATTAACAATGCCACCACAGTGGGGCATTAGATCAACCATTTAACCATTTAATTAGCCACCAAACCTATCTACGGGCAATAATCCACTTACATTTACAAATTTGAGCAAATTTATCAAACATCAACAAAATCTTTACAGAAACGACAATTGTTTCATAAGAATTTCAAAATCATCCTACTCAATCCTACCAAACCCTAAAAGCAACCTACATTAACGCTCATGAATTCTTCCCATTCTTCGAGCACCTCGGTTATATGTCCTTCGTTGTAACGGTCTACCAACTCTTCAAAAGCCTTGAAATTAACACAAAAAGAAATATGATTAGTTGCTAATAATACTTTGAGTTTAAGAATCAATGTTAAAAATTATCTACAAAACCAAAATATTTCGAGAATGCTACTTACCATGTCTAGAGACTTCTTTGGCAAGAGTCTCGGTGCTGCTATCAAGTCACTCATAAACCGAATGACATAGTAGCCACATTCCGAACCTCCTGGCTGCAGTGGACACTGCACATGTATATACGTACATATTCAAAATCGATTTAACACCATAAATTATAATACTGTTCCTATTTTAAAACTAATGAACATATTACAAAATTTGAATAAGGACTACAAAAATACCTTGACTACATTCCACATAATCTTCTTAATTCTCTCTCCTCGGACTTGCGTTATTACAGATACAAAGGCACTAGAATTCATACGCACAGATAAAGTAAAAGTTATCAACATGATGATTAAGAAATAACTAAAAATTGATAATTAATCAAGTTAAGTAAATTCATCACCTCATCAACATGTTATATATAAGTGGCTCTTGGGATGCCGAGATGCTGAGTCAAGCTGCAGGACTCTTGGGCTTTTTATACATAGAACGAGCAAAGACCAGTGTCGGCTGTTCATAGATTACAATACAAGCAGAACTTAATTCAATCAATTACATAATAAAAATATCATAATTTTTAAACTAACTTAACATTAGATAAAATTCTTACCCTTGATGAAGAGGCAGCATTATGTAAGATTTATCAGCAACTGCACACGCATATATCACAGTCGACAAGTACTGGACCAAGCTTGGGGGTCAGATCCCATATTAGCTTCAGAATAGTAGTCAGGGCATAAGAACCCGAACCCCCTCATTATGGTCTGATCGAGCGTAGATGGTCTGAACATCATCATTTTGTAAATCATCAGTTGAATCATGCACCCTGTATGCAACGATATGTTACATCTATCATCTCATTATCATCATCGTCGTTGTTTTCATCCTTAAACATAACCGGTCTTCTCCCTGGAAGAACAACATACCATCTACTAGCTTTTGGGTCTTCAACATAAAACACCTGGTCACAGTCTTTACCCAACACAAACTGATCTTCCTTATTAGTTGTAACACGTGAAAGATCAACCAAAATAAGTCCTTTATCATTTTGGAGTCCATGTCGGTTGTCCACCCAATTGCACCGGAACAATAGAAACGAATCAATGTGATAGTTTAGTTCTCATATGTCCTCTATCACACCATAATACCAACTACTACTGATCATTGGTGAACCTGGTTACCTAGACCATATTCAGTCACCGATGCTTCAATTTTTACCCCACTGTTCTGATGTATTGATTTAGCATCTTGGCGTGCAGTGTAGTATGTGCATCCATTAATGTCATACCCTTCAAACGATACAACATCTGTTCCAGAACCAACAGCTAGACATCTGATTTCTTCACTGACATCTTCGGGGTTCAATGAAGCTTGCTCAAAAACATATTCCTTAAACCATTGGACGAATACTCGATTTTGTTCTTTTTTAAGCCAGATACGGTTTTTGGTAGGGTTTTGTCGACTCAACTCAGCAATGTGAATATCGAAGTAGGGTTCAACAACCTCAAGGTGTTGTGTACAAACAAATGTGCCTGATTAATAAGATCATGAGAGATACGAACAACCTTACCATGGTGATGTGGTTTGGGAATACCAATTGACTCTGCATCGTTCAAATAACTTGTTACGAATTCTGTGACTTCCTCAGTCACTGTTGCTTCGATGATACTGCCTTCCGGTCTATATCTGTTTTTCATTCTACCCTTCAGAATCCCCATATATCGTTCGAAAGGATACATGTAACGTAAGTAAACCGGACCACAATATTTGATCTCTCGAACAATATGCACTACTAAATGCACCATTATGTCAAAGAAAGATGGTGGGAAATAAATCTCAAGCTGGCATATTGTCACAACAATTTCATGTTGCAGATCATCGAGGGTGTCTGAGTCAATTGCCTTGCAGCAGACAGCGTTGAAGAAGAAACATAATCGAGTTAGAGCATTTCTGACATTTTCTGGTAATATCCCTCGTATTGCAACTGGAAGAAGATCAATGTTCATAGGATCGCGATCCGGATCGTAGGATCGTACGATCCTACGATCCCACCTCATAAATACGAGTTGGATCGGTGCTAGACGGAATTTGGTAGGATCGTGGTAGGATCGGGTAGGATCGGTGGGATCGTTCAGGATCGCGATCCAGCACCGATCCCACCATTTTACATTTTACAACATACAAAATATAAAAAAACATAAAATGAGCTTTTCTTATTCACTGATATCACCTCACGTCCTCACCTAATGACTTAACTCGTATTTCTAAATTATGACCCAAACTTATTCAATCTTCCTCTTCATTCAACCACAACAGCTTCAATCCTCTTCATTCAACCACCAAAGTGAACATCAACTTCAATCCTCTTCATTTTACCAGCAAAGCGAAGCAGCATAGCAGCTTCAATCCCTTTGTTCAACTAGCAAAGAGAAAGCAACACAAAAACTTTAATCCAAATTGAACAGCAGCACATCAGTTTCAATCTTCCTTTTCATTCAACCAGAAAATAGCAGCGAATAACAATACAACAGTGAACAATTGGTTTTTTTTAACACCTGTTTTTTATCAAACAAAATGCTAATCAATATCTAGCATATTACAGTGGCATAATTTACCAAAATCAATTTGGCTACTATCTCATTACAATTTAATGTTACTGTTATAGTTTAATGGTTCAGTTTTTTCTTTTGACTATTATGATGCAAAGACACTAGCGTTACAGCAGTGTATGTCAATCGTAGTGGCAAACTACTAGATTGAAATGCTTATTTGAAATCTCATAAAGCTAGTGAATAGATAATAATTACTTAATTTGTTCTTATTATCTTCTAGTATAAAGCATGTTGTGGGACTTTTACGTTTTGAAGCTGGCAAGCAGCAATGTCAAATTCTGGTTGGAGCTGGACCTAAAGGTTGTGTTGTAGGTAGAAGGAAAATTGCTCCTAGTAATAGATCAGATCCAGGATGGGAACAAGGTATTAGGTTGATCGTGCTACTGAAAAAGTAAAGTGCATGTACATGTATTGCCACATTGTGTGTCGGGGTATTTATAGGCGGAAAGCCAGAAACATCATCTCATTGGAACCAACATAGATGTTGAAGCATGTTTGACAGTCCCAGCTGATTGATATGTATCATATCTAACATTTTTTGTTTAAGAATAGAATTATGGGATTTGTGATTCCACATGCTAATATTTTGATGTTGTAAGAGTATTATCTTACTTATCGATTGCTTAAGATGATGAAACTATATGTTATCTTTGCTCATGGTATTTGCTATAAAATTTTATATGATTTTTAGGTTGGCTCATGCTTTTTCTTATTGAAGTTTCATAATATGCAAGATTACATGAACTACGAACTTATGTTATCAAATTGTAGGATCGTTCGATCCTACGATTCGATCCCACGATCCGATCCTAGGGGTCCATTACGATCCTACAGTAGGATCGCGATCCTGAAAACATTGAAGAAGATGCAACATTAACACATGATAATCATGAGATTTCATGCCTAACAGTTTCAAATCCTTCATAGAAACTAGGTTCTTCCAGTTTGAAGAGTACCCAGATGGTACCTTCAATGTGTGCAAACACTTATACAAACTTAATTTTTCACTCTTAGAGAGGGTATAACACGCAGGTGGAAGATATGTTCGCTTCTCATCCTCTATTGGGTGTAGTTCTTTCAGTATACACAACTCTTGCATATCTTTCCTCACCTTCAATTCGTCTTTCGTCTTACCGGGTATGTTGAGCAAAGTACCACACACTGCCTCACCAATGTTCTTCACAATGTGCATGATATCCAAACAATGTCGAACAGGCAGATGCCGCCAATACGGTAGATCCCAAAAAATGGAACGTTTTTTCCAAATGTTCTTCGGTGGCTTGGATGTGTTTCCAAAGACATTTTCAATGTCTTTTACCTTTGCATACACTTCCTCTGAATTCAAAGGCAGACGAGCCACACGAGTCTCAGGCTCATTGTTGAACAGCTTTCGCTTTCTTGAACGGTAAGGATGGTCTACTGGAAGAAACCGTCGATGACACATATAAACATTTTTGCCACAGTGCTTCAGACGATCTGAACATGTGTCATCCTCACATACCGGACACGCTTTGAATCCTTTCACCGAGTATCCTGACAAGTTCCCATAGGCAGGAAATTCGTTAACAGTACAGAACAACATCGCCTTCAGTGTGAAATTTTCTTTCGCATGAGCATCATAAACCACTGTCCCTTCATTCCATAACAAGTTCAGATCGTCGATCAGTGGTGCAAGATATACGTCAATGTTATGACCAGGTTGCTTTGGACCAGAAATTAGGAGTGATAACATAATGTATTTTCGTTTCATGCACAACCATGACGGTAAATTGTCGATCACTAGTAGCACCGGCCAAGTGCTGTGCTGACTGCTCAACGTGCCATACGGGTTCATCCCATCGGTACACAATCCAAGTCTCAGATTCCTATCCTCATCCCCAAAATGATGTTTGAATTTTCTGTTGATATTTCTCCACTGAGGTCCGTCTGTAGGATGTATTAATATTTCATCGATTTTTCTACCATCCGCGTGCCATCATAAGTTCTTCGCATCTTTTGGGTTGGCAAACAACCGTTTGAATCTAGGAATTATCGGCAAGTACCACAATAATTTCACTGGACGATTTTTTTCTGAAAGGAGGAATCCTCATCCTTGTCCTTGTACCAGGACAACAAGCATTTAGGACACTTGTCTAGATGTTCGTATTCACCCCTATAAAGCACACAGTTATTTGGGCAAGCATGAATCTTTTTATATTCAACTCCCATTGGACACATACATTTCTTTGCCTCGTAGGTGGATGTAGGAAGACCATTCTCATCAGGAAGCATATCATGTATCAGCTCTAGAAATGACGTGAAACACTTGTCACCAACTCCATATTTCCCCTTTAAGTTGAACAAATTAAGTACAGTAGTCAATTTTGTGTATTTAACGCATGAAGGGTACAAAGGTGTCTTTGATGCGTCCAACAATCTTTGATACTCTTCCGGCTTATCGACAAAAGTATCCGCAACATTTTCTAGCATTTCATCCCTCATCATGGTGAGTGGTCTCGCTGTCATCGAATCCTGAATCACTTAACGGTACCGACTCATTGATGGTATTGAAGGTGTGGGCGGTACTTGGGTAACGTGGATCATGAGCACTTGCTGATGTTGAAGCACTAGCTGTAATAGTTTCTCCATGAAAATTCCATCTTTTGTAATGTGGCATGAATCCACGGGACTTAAGATGAAATCTAATTTCCTCAATGTCTTCATATATTCCTTACGACCCCACAGTCAACACAAGGACATGAAATATTGTCCGCCTTTGTTCTGTCCTTGTGTTGCACTGCCGCTTTGAGAAACTCTTTCAGCTTCTCATCAAAATAGTCATCCCCTCGATCACCGTACATCCAGTCACGCTCCATTATATATGTGAAAACAAAACAATTTTAAGATTGATTTGTCTTTCAGTTTCATCTGCATTTGTATGGAGCATGTTTCTACTGGATGTACGGTTGCAACCAAACTCAGCACTACTCTATGGTTACAACCTAACTAACGTAGCCTAAGTACTCTAACATTCCAACGTAAATAATCTAGCCTTATTCTAACAATTCTAACACATTTAATTTAACTTCAACAAATCATTGCATTATTAAAACAAAAAATAAAGTTTAATTACTTACTTGTTTTAAGGTTGTACAGAGGGGGAAGCCAGGAGACTGCTTTGGTGATGGGCTGGGAAAGTACTGGTACAAATAAAAATAATATTAATTAATAAGACTAATACGATTCTAGAAAAAATTCGGCATGAACTGTGCGTAATCGTGTTAATCCCATGCTTATCATTAAGCATTCACCAATATCTTATTTACCACGACAAATAAATTCAACAATTGACACAACCATCCTTATTCACAATCACTCAATATTAACCACAACCACTTTTTCGCATAATTAATTAAACAAACATAGAGAAAAGATAGATGAAGATGTTACCTTTTCACTCTTACTCCACAGCAGAAGAAATGAGGAAGAAGAAGCAGAGACCACCCCAATTAGTGCAGACAGCGGGGAAGCAAGGAATGAGGAAGAAAGAGACGTAGATTACTTGCTACACAAAAACAGCAAATAATTGAAGTTAATTAATGAAACTAATACAATTCTTGAAAAAATTCGGCATGACCTTTGTGTAATCATGCTAATCCCATGCTTATCATTAAGCATTCACCAATATCTTATTCACCACGACAAACAAATTCAACAATTGGCAACATCCATCCTTAATCGCAAACAACACAATTTTCCACTCAGGTATTTTATCGAACATTGTATGTATAACTAATTAACTAACTAAACAATATAACTATATACAATTATCCACACACAACTAAATTAGAAATCAACAACTGCATTACAATAAACAAAATACACCAATTGAGGATTCAGTTTCGATTTAACCAAGTGTAAGTGTCGGTTAATTGATAATTGAAGAATTTTTATATTAAAATTAAGTTTTAGATTTCTTCTATTTAGTTTCCTATAGTTCAATAAACCAAATTGACAAATTGAAACTACAAGAATTAAATCAATAAGATAATTTGATTCCATTTCTAATTATTATTATGATGATGAAAGAGAGGAGAGGAGCAAAGTGTTCTTAAATTAGTAACACGTGTTAGTATATATAATATATACTTCCAACATTTACCAAACTTAGCCATCATTTTATAAAATATATAATATATACTTGCTCCTTAATAACCCCCTTATAATATATCCTTCCTCATTTAACATAACGTCACATTATATCACCCAAACTTTATAATATATTCTGCCCAACTTTAAAATTTCCAAACGGCCCTTATATATTTTCGGTAATACTAGTGTCTTCCCCCACACATTTTGATTATTTATAGAGTCAACCCTTATATACTAACTACTACCTTTCTAGTCCTATTAGTTTATAAACTCATGTTTTCAAACATTATTACATACATATAATACGTATATAATTTCCGAATGGCACTAATATTTTTCCGGAAATTCTTGTGTCATCCCATATGTTTTGTTTATTTACAAAACCACCCCAATTTCCATACTTATTATATTATTACCCCATTAATTTATAACCCAAGGTACCTCAACATTATAATATACGTACATAGGTATATTTACGGATAAGCCCCCCAGATTACTCAAATTTAATTGTTCGCCACATTTTCCCATAATCACATTATAACCCCCTTTATATTATAAACTTCCTTTTAATTACTCAAAACCGACTTTATTAAAACTCCAAAACAAGGTCTTAATATTCGACACCCTTCAATAACCTAAGAACCATAATTTCTGCACAGAATAACAACACCAATGTTGAATCAAATTTTGGAAATCAATAACAGCCACAAACTTCTACCATTTCGAGATCCTAGTTCAATTTTATGGGCTCAATTTCGCAGTCATATAATTTCAGTTAGCCAGAAACTAAATTTGGTTTCAATGTCTAAATACAACATATAGCTCACGGTTTCTAGTTCCACAATTTCAGAAACCAGTAAACACTCAACAACTCCTAAAAATCGCACTAATCCAACAATCAGAACAAATCAGTCTCGAATCTACTACAATACAAATAACATTTCAATTAAACAAACAAAAAACGAAGTTAGATCTAACCTCGTTTTTTCTGTTCAGTCGCGCAACAAATCGACGCCTGCAACCGGTGGGGTGTTAGGGCGACGGCGACGGAGGCAGAGCGGCCGGCGCGCAGAGAAGACGGTGGCGGCGGCAGTGGCGGTGGCGGTCGCAGGCGTCGAAGCTCATCGCTCTGGAAATCGCCGTCGCACACAGAGAGGGTTAGCCACAGGTGAGGAGGAAGAAGAAGAAGTCGCACGACTGAATTATATTAAAGGGTTCTTTCGCAGCGGATCCTACTAAAAACGGTTCTTAGTAGGAACCGCTGCGATAGAGTTTTTTTTTTTTAACGACCCTAGTGCAGCGGTTGTTACTTACAACCGCTGAGATAGGTTTGCGGGATTTTTAAAAACGGCCTATCTCAGTGGTTGTTTTTACAACCGCTGCGGTAGGGGCGCTGCGATAGACCATTTCTGTACTAGTGATGACAGCTGGAAGGTATACCCAGCCTGAACATAGTAAGGCAAATGCCAATGTGAACATGTCGATGCTCAACAAATGGGACGGAGTTCCCAGGAGTGATCACAAGATCACCATGAGGTGTAATCCATTAATGGAGAGAATCTTAAACCTAGTCTAAACGCTAGAAGAAGGTATAAACAGTCTACCCAAGAATGGGAGACGGTATAACCCTAAATGGGATAACTCAAATACAATACCACAAGGTGGTATAGAGGATACATATATCATAAACGTTAGCCGGATGTAACGGCGAAACCAACAACACCTAGGAGCAATCCTTGAAGGGTGTTTGAATTAACAACGGTTGAACAAAGCGACATGATAGGAGCACATGAGCTAGAACGAACATTCGGTTAGGAGACCGAAGAGAGTTCACTTAACAGGAAATACCCTAAATTATCAGGAGGAACTAAT
The DNA here is from genome assembly GCA_023374045.1 of Limonium bicolor. Lineage (NCBI taxonomy): Eukaryota > Viridiplantae > Streptophyta > Magnoliopsida > Caryophyllales > Plumbaginaceae > Limonium > Limonium bicolor. The sequence goes on from CM041778.1 coordinate 306,168,024, forward strand.
TAACACCAGATTACCTGAAGGGCCTCCTACGAACCGAAGCGTGATGTCACGACTTGCCATAGAGCCCAGTAAATACCTTCAACCTATGGGGTATACAAGGAGTGGAAACATGTATAAGCAGCTTGCAAAGAGCATAGCTTGCAGCAATAAGGCTTAAAAGCCATCAACCAACTACGTTGTGTAAACTCTAGCGGTTGCAAAACCCACACTATTTACTAACAAGACCTACAAGAGATATTGTCTCGTACGATAAGAAATCAACAACCGGACCACCAATTCAAACTGAACAACATCCTGAGTGGCTTAGAGTAATGGCCATCTCAGTGTCACTATCACTAGAGCATCAGTCTAGTATACAGTTGACAAGCTTTAATTACCCTTCATGCCTTCTGTAGAAATGGTAACACAGAGGCATAGGAATCGTGATAATACCAACATTGGCCTAGTCCACACTTGGACACTACAGAGACTCAAGGAAAGGTACCTCTCACTAACCGAAGACCATCAATACGGTGATGATGCGAACCCTTAGAAAGGCTTCCATCCACCATAACAACAGAGCTTGTGCATGTAGTCAGTGCCAAGAGACAATAGATAAGGAAGTGAGATTTCCAAACCACTACGCCTATAAGAGGTTGTGGACTGTAGGAGCACATCGCTTAAGAGCATCGAAGCTCGAAGGAGTAAGTATACCCCATATGCAACCAAGAACATGATAAACTTTGTCATGAGATCTATGAGTGGAAACACATCACTCAATAAGAACTTTCACCTATCAGTGATAAAATACTCTTCAATTAGAGAACGGGACCAGAAAACCCTTAAAGTTCTGGGGATGACCCGGTGATATACATACAAAGTAAAACTGCACAGCTAGAGCCTATAACCTATGCTCAGCACGGGAGACAGTAATTCTCAAAATTAATCAACGTGAATGCACATTGGACACCACAAATGACAACGCTCAAGAGAGCTTGTGTGATACCCATGGTAGGGGTCACCTCCCACATCCACCGGGAGAGAGCACGAACCACGCCTTATAGGTGTGGGGATACTCACCCCTGTGTGAGACGCGTTTTGGGGATGGTACCCCGACAGCAAAACCGTGTGGACTGCAGTCCGAAGCGGACAATATCACACATGTGGGTTAAGACTGGGCTGTTACAGCTTGTAACTCGATAAATCACTTCATCCATTGTCAACCAAGATACTTGGTAAATTGTATCATGAACAATGAAATAATGTGAGGTAAGCTAACCTACACGTGAAACCTAAATTGAAATAAAACATCTCCACATTGGGAAGATATTAATATTGCGGTATGCTACGACAACCGTCATACACACGAACATTGGAAACCCCAGGGTATGCATACCATAAAGAAATGGTGCCCATGACAATGGCAATGAGTAAAGAGAAACTTTCACAGTAACAAAAACAGTAAAAACGATGTGGTATAATGAATAAGAACATGGTTCACAACAAGCGACAATTATGAGAATGTAGTTAAACCATAATATGGGAAACAAACCATGAGCTGGACCCAACGGGGTCGAGACGCAAGGATTGGTAGATAGACGGGGCATGGAAGCCTACAGTCTTAACCATGTAATAAGGAGCACACAAGGATGTAATATTCATTCCTAAGGCGATCACATAAGTGAGTTACTGCCAAGCGTTTACGCCTCTACACTCTGTATGACTGAGTGTTTTCGTATTGCACTTGTACAGCTAATGATCAAGTGGGATAGCTAGGGATATGGAAAATGTAAACTGTAGTAAACCCTTCTTTTCACCAACGAATATGGAATAAGCCATTTGAGCAAGCTTATCAACAAACCGTGCGGCCTAAGGCCAAAGAAGCACGAAAAGTGTAAATCACACCAACAATCACAAGATTGAACTGCAGTGGAATAAAAAGGTGAAATGACACTTAAGGAAGTCACTGGACTGACGCATAGAAAATGCAAGGTCATACAAATAAAGGACACTTGTACTGCACCAGGATAGCTATTATAATTCAGAAACTATTAACAACTGAGGAAGCACTACAACCAAGTAGTGACTCAACCTCACCCGACAATAAGTCAGAATAACTTAGTGAATAATCATGACAGTACGAATAGTATGCGTAATAGATTACCAGAGAGCTGGTTACAATCTAAAACTCATCGAGTTCAAACACGGTAAAAGAATACCACAATTGCTCAGTAAACCTTATTTCCACGATAGAGGGATAAAGGATGATGTATAGCACATTAAGGATAACATGAAGGGTGAATAGCCCAAGTTATCAGGGTCGCGCAGCAGAAGCTAGTGGGCCCTAGTAAGTATAATAGAATGGCTATTAATGTCTTGAAGCCTAATAGGCTAGAACCGAATTAATTATGAGTTAAATAAACTCATATAGGAATTCTTGGTGCAAAGACTAAACCATTGGTATGGTTAAGACCCTTTGACCGGAGTATATTATGTAATAAACCGTAGTGAAGCTACATGCTTCAGAGTGCCCGAACATAGTAAACCAATGTTCAATAATAACATATGGTAGATTACGTGGGTGTCCTTTTAAGGGGTTAGAGCGAAAACCACTCAACATAAGTTTCATGAATAAAACACTTAAACTATAATGTGCATAGCACACATGAGAATCGAATTGAAGATTGGTACTTATGTTAAATAAACATATGTATTCATTCATATTGTAATTATGGTAATTAGGCACGAGATGCGAATACCATAGGAGGAATATAACCATCTTGTAACTCCAATGTGAGAGTACTTGTAAAGAAGAGTAGAGAAACTCTTTGGGAAATGATAATCCCTATTGTGTATGTCTATTTGAACGTAGACATGGCATTACGATGCATGAGTCGGTATAAAACCGATGTAGAACCTAGAGGAAAGTGAGTTCCCTAGGTAATTGTTTCGAGACAATTGAGAATGAGTAGTGGACGGAACTCCACAAGTATTGTATCCCGCAGAGAAATGGTATGAATTGATTAAGAGTAGTAGATGAATTAAATCTAGGAGTAGTGTATTCCTAAGTATATTATTGGAAGTAAATTGAGGACGAACGGATTCAGTAGGTATTGTATTCCTTAATTAGAATATATGAAATAATGGAGAGTAATGGATGAAAGTAACGAAGGTTGATGAAATGAGCACTTAGGCATTGAATTTCGAGGTAAGTATTTGGAAGTAGATTGGGGATGAATGATGGATTGAATTCCATCCCTTGGAGATGTATGAATTTGTAATCATGACGAGAAAGAGTAAAAAGATAGAAATCGAAATAATTAAATTATTTGATTGTTTGAAACTGATGTGAGAAGTTGAACTTGATCCTGATCAGATCAAGGGAAACCGAACACAAATTGGAGTGGAAAGATAGTTCAACACTGATGCTGATCACATCAGGGTCGAATGATTCTTGAAGCTCCCCTCAAGTGGTCACAACAATCACACATAGGATAGAAGTAATGAATATAAATTGGAATTTGGAGATGTTGTGTTTTAGAAAGATTTCTAATTAGTAGTTGTAAAAGGATTTCCCTTAGACTAGAGAATGAGGTTTGGATAGAAGCTTATACCGGAGTAGATAGTAGTGTAGCATGTTGTATTATTCCAAGGGCAGCGGGACAAAGAGGAGTCCTGTGTGGAGATGACCTGAGTGCCTACGGGATTGTGATGTGTATTGCATTGCTTTGGGGATAGCTTTGCACGGTATGTATGTATAAGTTTTGTAATGAGTAACTGGATGGTTGGTAGTAATACGGATTGGAGTAATTATTGTACATTTGTATGGTATGGGATGTAGAGACCCTGAGTAATGGATTTAGGAATTGTAAGGAGGAGGAATGTATGGCTTTGGTGTTAGGCAAGTATGTATGAGTAAGTACTGTAATCTTATAGCCTCGAACAACTTTGAGGACAAAGTTCTTAAGGGGGGTAGATTGAAATACCCCGAACTTAAATATAGTGATTAAGATTATTCTAATCCGTATTTAAGAGCCTAATAATGCTTAAGTGATATTGGAGTGGAAAAACAAATCCAAAAGAAATAAAGAAACGCTTAAAAAGCGACAAACGCCAAATAAGCGTTAAATAACCATAGGAGGTATAAGACCTCGATTAGCATATTATATGGATTATTAAGGCTTAACAAGTCCAAAATAAAATATGGGAACAACCCCCAAAGAAAACGGATCCAAATAATGTATTAAAACGCTAATAGAGCTTTAGCGCACGTTTTTCGAGAAAACCTGAAAACGTGACTTTAAGTGGTCAAACGAACCCTTAAAAATTATAAATCATTAAATAACTATTATTAAGCATTAATGGAAGCTTAATAACCAATAAAAATAAAGAGACGAGAAAATTCCGGAAAACGGGCCCGGTTAGTGAATAGTACTAAAACCGGGTAAAATAACGAGCGTTTTCTGTAAAAGATGAAAAACGCTCCAACTAGTAATACATGTGGGGGCCGGTTTTAATGGGATAATTAACCCCTCTCTCTCACACTCACACCACTAACAAATAAGTAAATCGAAAAGCAAAAAGTGAAAGAGGTACAAAAGTGAGGGGGGATTCACTCACCTCACTCCCCCATCTCTCTTTTCTCTTTCTTCTTCCTCCCTTCCCAGCCGATTCTCTCTCTTTCTCCCCTTGGCTGGCGATTTTTGAGAGCTTCAACAACAACAATGGAAACCTCACTTTACCTCCATGCTCTACCTCCATGTGAGTTCCAAATGTAAAAATAATTACATATTCTTACTCCCCTCATCATCCTCTACACTTCTCTCTTTTCAAAATCCAAAAATGAGGAAGTTCATCTCCATGGGTTTTCCCCATTCAAAGAGAAAATAGCATCAATGGGTAGCTTAGAGTCCCCTCTCTCCATTGAGGTAATCTACATGAAAGAACTCATATTTCTCCATCTTCCCTTGTAACCGATTTTACCTCCTTGTAATACTCCATTTTCTCTCTCTCTTTTGAGCAAAATTTCAACCTTGCAATGGTGATGGAGTGCAGACTTGTATATTGTGATTGATTGGGACTGGTGTAATTAAATAAAAGAAAAGAAATTAATACTCAAAATATCCGTCGGGCTGCAAATAAAACCCGGTCGCAGTAGTATAGTAAGACAGAAGCGGCCGGGGTCGAACCGTGGGACTTATAGCGAAATAATATAGTACCTAAGCGTGTCACAAAAAGGGGGGAATTAATTGACTTGTTTTCGTAAAGTAAAACAACAGATAAAATTAACTGAGTTAAAGATAAATTAAATGGAACTCTGGGTTCAGGTTTATATTATCTGATTAATTATGCTATCTCTACCGGTTTATTATAATAGTTTGGCAAAATTCTTGTTATTATCTTAAGGACTAAATCATAGACTCATAAGAACTCGTTTACCAGAAAATGCTCGGTCTAATCCAGGTTCGAGCAAAACATATGTAAACGGACATTAAGTGCGAGGAATTATATTTGCATCTGAAAATACTAACTTATTAAATCATAATAAGCTTTCTCCAGATTTACGGCTTAATTAACCTGTCTATTTATCACCGGTCTGATCAAAATAGACTTAGTAAAGCATTTTAATAAATTCATGAAATTTATTAAAAAGGCGAGAGATAAACTTTAATCGTAACAAACTGTATTTATTTTAACCGGTAGAAATATAGATTATATAATTAAACAAACTACAACTAAACCTTCGCCCGGAGTAAATCCTCCTTAGCCTGACATATTAACTGGTAATAAGTCAGATAGAGGTTGGACGTAATAATAATACGGAGTAATGGAGATGAGGATGGTGAATGGAGAAATGAAGAGAACGAAGAGTGGGGAGTGTACGTAGGAATTTGTAAGTGGAATGAGTGATTTGGAGTGTTGAGTTCTGGGGAGCGATTGTGTGTATTTGATTGAAGGTGCAGTGTGTTTATATAGAGGAGGAGAAGAGGTTGAAGATTGATTGAAGATTGATTGCAGACAGAGCTGGAGACAGACGCGTGAAGGAATTAAGGTAGGTGCCTGATATCGCTCGGAGTAGATGGATATGGCGCCGAAAGGAAGAAGCAATTGGGAAGAAAGTCGGCGAAGAAAACCAGTCGCGATCTGGGAATTTACACGCGTCCGCCCCTTGTCCGTGCTAATCTCGTCGGACGTCTTGAGTCACGTCCGCCCTTTGTCCGCCTTTGTTACCCGGACGTCTCTATGGACTTGTCTTCTGTCCTGCCAAAAATCATCGGAGAAGACACGGACTCATCTTCACTTGTCCGCCCTTTGTTTCTCGGACAAGACACGAACACATTGTGTCCGGTCTTTCTTCTGCGGACGGCACACGGACAAGAACAACCATGTCCGCCTTTTATTCTGCGGACAAGACTCGGACAGATTCCCCACGTCCTGCCCTAGTCCGGTGTTAATTGGGCGGACACAAATGCCCACGTCCGTCCTTGTTTGAGCGGACAAGACACGGACACAAGTCTTTGACTTGTTTTTCTTATGCGAACTTGACCGGCTCTAGCTTCTTTGTTGGGACTCCGTTTTTCGAGCCGTTTGCGCCTATGCGTTCGTCTCTTTGTCTACTTTGGTCCTAGCTTGGTTTTCCTCATGTTTAACCAATAAATTTGTGAGATAACTAATAAAACATAAACTAGAGGAAAATTAACCAAAGTGGAGAAATGAGCAAGAAAAGTGCTAATATAATATATGAAATACACCTATAAAACATGCTCAATTTGGACACTTATCACACCCCCACACTTATCTTTTTGCTTGTCCTCAAGTAAAAACATGTTCCCAAGTAAGTAGGAAATGCTCAATACTAACAAATATTATTATGAAGGGTAGGATAAACAAGATCTTTAAACTTTTCGAGGAGTGTGATCCATCAACTGCTGGTGGCACAGGTGTACTTAGGGTAAAAATAAAAATTAGAGTTTCGGGGAATGATCCGGAATACTTCAATGCTTCTTTGTTTAGGTGACTCTGAGAACTTTTACCATGGCCAACTTCTCTCAAGAATGGGCATTGAGGAGAAAACAAAAGGAAAAATAGATTCATGCATTTGTTTCACTTTTGCATAAGAGATGAGAAGATAATATTTAAGCATCAAGCTTTTGTTTTTAAGAACACTCAACTCTCTTTGTTGGTTACCAATGGTGTCTCGCAAGTCCCTTATTTATTTTTATTTCATTTTTTTAACAGAGAAGCACCCCTTAGCAATCCCTAAGAGAGAAGACAGAAAGAACCCCTGAGCAATAAAAATCCAACCATTGCAGATCATTTGGTCACACCGCATAAAAATGCTCCTCAAAAGTAATCAAATGAAAATTTTTAAATTTGTACCATCAATCCCAAAATTCATAACAATATTTGTTTTTAAAGAGAACAACCTACATTAGCGGTAAGCACAAAGTGTCTCCGAAAAGGGCTCTCCCCCACACTTAAGCTCAAGCAATGCCCTCATTGCGTAGATGGAATTAAATTAACAGGGCATGCAATTTAATAAAGGAAAGAGTGTACTCCCCAAAATTTGTAGAGTGTGTAGAGCTCCCCCACACTTGAGTGCAGTCTATGCCTATTCCTTGTTGGAAGTTCGAGGACATTTCAATGGATTTCGTTGTCGGTCTCCCACCGACTAAGGGAGGACTGAACACGATTTGTGTCATTGTGGACCGTCTGACGAAGGTGGCAAAGTTTGTTGCTATGAAGGATACCTGGAACGTTCCGAAGTTAGCGGACTTGTTCCAGAAGGAGGTGATCCGGCACCATGGTGTGCCAAAGACTATTGTTTCTGATAGGGACCCTAATTTTTATCCAGATTCTGGGGACAGGTTCAGGAAGCCTTGGGTACGAAGTTGAAGCTTAGTACGGCATTCCATCCACAGACCGACGGTTAGAGTGAGAGGACCATCCAGACACTGGAGGACATGCTGAGAGCATGTGCCTTAGATTTTCAGGGGAGCTGCTTAGAGCGTCTACACTTGATAGAGTTCGCCTACAACAACAACTACCACTCCTCGATACAGATGCCACCATTTCAGGCACTTTATGGTAGACCGTGTAGGACTCCTTTATGCTGGGATGAGGCCAGCGAGACTACGCTCCTAGGACCAGAGTACCTAGAGCAGATTAAGGAGGATGTCCTACAGATTCGTAAGAATATGAGGGCAGCTCAGGACCGGCAGAAAGCATATGCAGACACCAGAAGGAGGGACATTGAGTTCACTACCGACGATATGGTATTCCTTAGAGTGTCACCCATGAAAGGGATATTCCGGTTCGGGCAGAAGGGCAAGTTGAGCCCGAAGTATATTGGACCTTATGCGATTAGGGAGCGAGTGGGCCCGTTAGCCTATAGACTGGATTTACCAGCAGAGCTCGGGAGGGTGCACGACGTCTTTCATGTTTTACAGTTGAAGAGGTATGTGTCCCATCCATCACACGTTCTACAGCCAGAGACTTTAGAGTTGGACCCCGCTCTACGATATGAGGAAGTACCACTCCGCATTCTCGATACGAAGACGAGGCAGACTAGGAACAAGACCGTTAGCATGGTCAAGGTTCCCTGGTCGAACCATGAGGTGGAGAAGGCTACATGGGAGTTAGAGGACCCCATGAGAGCGAAGTACCCAGCACTCTTCGAGTAGTAGCTGTGATACTTATACGGGTTCGTGTCAAACCTTCCTTTAAGGGGGGTAGACACCACTTGGCTTGCGTACATGTGTGCATTAGGTCTAGTTTTTGTGGTATGTTTTTGTTTGGTATGATGTGTCATACTGATAAGTGCAAAACATATAGACTTTTTAAGGTTTAATCACCTTATTAATTGCAGCATTTTTAGTAATGTTTCGCACTTATCTAGGGTTTTTCCTATAATATTTGTTATATAACTGATGTTATATATGTGTTAATTGTAGGAAAAATACTAAAAATACATATGTTTATATGGGATTAAAATAAGGTCACGTGGTCATTTGCATTGCAACCGCCGGTTTGGGGGCGGACCCACACCACCAAACCGCTGGTTCTTGGAGGCGGAACAGAGATGCCCCCTATTAGGGGGCGGCAAACATAGAGAGTACCGCCACTTAAGAGGCGGACAACTCTAATGCAACCGCGAGGCGGACAAGAGCAGGAAGACCGCTTGATAAACAGGCGGACAAGATAGAGGAGACCGCCACTTATCTCGCGGGCACGTGTAAATGGGCTTATCTTCTTCGGAGACTCTACAACTTGATTCCATCATATCCATTAATCAGACGGCGCCTACCAGAAATCACTCACGCGTTGTTCCTGTCTCCTGCAATCAGTGAAGCTTCAATCAACGAGCTCAATCAATGAGCTGCTCCTCTGCTGATTCTTCTTCCTCTATAAATACAACGCTCAGCTTACCTTCTTCATTGTCCTTCCGGAGGCTCCTTCCGTGGTTCCTCTGGAGTTCCAATTCACACACCATCTCATTTCTCTCCTTCCGCCTTCTCCATTTTATTTATTTTACATTCCACTAAATCCACCTCAAGCCTACGTACACAAAATAGCAGAGTGAGCCGGAGTGATTACTGATGATTTCTATTACTCTTGTCTCTGTCTATCTATTTAATATGTTAGGCTAGTTTACGTATACTCTGGGAATAATTATTATGTTTCTGTATTAATTATGCAATATGTTTTACTAGTTTTAATTTTAATAAAGTTTGTTACGGTTAAAGGTTTTCTCGCCATCTTTTTAATAAACCTCATGAATTTATTAAAATGCTTTACTAAGTCTGTTTTTGATTTCATCGGTTGGAAACAGATGGGTTGATTAAGCCGTAAAACTGGGGGAAACTTATTTTCATCGTTTATGTTAGTACTCAGTTGCAAATGTAATCCCTCAACACTCCTCTACCGTTCGCAGGCTTTTGCTTGAGTTTTCATCGGACCTTGCTTTACAGGTGAACGAGTTCTTATGAGTTTTCATCGGACCTTAAGAAAATATCAGGAATCTTGCCAAACAGTTATAATTAAACCAGTAGACCTAGCATGAAAGAACAGATATTATATTAATGTGAACCAGAGTCCCGTTTAGTTTATCTGTTAATTTAGTCATTTTATCTTTCCTTTTATATATATAAACAAGTCAATTAATCCCCCCTCCTGTGACACGCTTAGGTACTTTAATATGTACATTAGTCCCGTGGTTCGATATCCGGTCGCTTACATTTTCACTATACTACTGCGACCGGGATTTGTTTGCAGCCCGACGTTTATTTTGGGTTTTAATTTCTTTCCTTTAATTTTAATTACACCACTTAAACCACTCAGATTATAACGTCTGCACATACATGTTGTTTGGATGATTGGATGTTGACACATTTTATGTATGTGCCTTAGTGCACCTGGTTGAATATATACATAGTACCGCTGAGTACTTTTGATTGATGAGTTGGATGTACACCTTGTTTAGTGCTTTGATATAAATGAGTTTATACCATGGGTTTGGTTATTTGATATATGTTGTATGTATAGACTAGGTCTGAACCTAGTGGGAGTTACTCCCTAGCAATGGACTGTTTGATTACTTAGTGGAACTTGATTCCTTAGGTGAACTGTAGAGGATTAAGGACTTCGGGACGAAGCCTTTTTAAGGGGGGTAGACTGAAATACCCCTAACCTTTAAAATAATTAAATGATCTATTAATGATCTAAGATGGTTAATAAACATCTAAATATTATTGGGGAACAACCTAAAAGATCTCAACAAGGCAAAACACGCCTTAAGATCGGTAAAGCCAAAAATGTGCTTTAAAGCACCATAAAGATTGTATGACCTCAAATAGGATCCAAAGTGGATTCCTAAGTATTATAATGAAGTAAGGAACACAAAAAAACCATTCTCAAGGAGAACTAAGCTCAGGAACACCCTGTGACACAAAAATGTGCACTAAAACACCTTAAAGCACGTTTTTGTGAGTTGCCTTCTAAATTGGTTTTTAATGGGCTTAAAGGTTGTAATTACCTTTAAATATGATTTTTAATCACATTATATCATATTAGGAATTTAATTCCAGAAATTTACAAATTTTTACAAATTTAATATTAAAATATTAATAAAACCCCACAAGGAGGCCCGTTTGAGTCAAATTGACCAAGTATGGTCAATGGTCAATTAATGACCCATTTGACCCCATGGAAATTGGCAGGCAAGGAGGAGAGGAGACAGCTCACAATCATTATTAGACAAATTGCTACCTAATACCAAATTTGCAATAGTAAACTTACCTTTTTCAATTATTTCAAGCCTTTCCAATCATTTCTCTTGCTCTTGTCCGATTCCCTCCATTCCAGCCAAGCTCAACTCCTTCCTAGAAGCTCTCAAGCCTTGTTCTTGAGCATGGAAGGCAGATCTAACTCCTAAGCTCTTAAGGTAAGGTTTTAAGGTCATTTTTAGCTCTTTTTCTTCATCTCTTCACTACCTACACCTAGATTTCGTGGCTCATCAATTCCTATGGCTCATTCTCAGTGTTCTAAGGTTAGAACAACATATAAACTCGGCTGAAGCAAGTAGAGGGACCAAGGTTGCTCAAAATTGCATTTTAAGGTAAAAACATACCTTAAGCCTCTCTACACTCCAAGAGATTTTCTTCCTCTGATTTTTATGAGTTTATACACTCATAATCTTCATATTTACATGTTCATTCAGTTGGTTAGCCATTTGGAGCAAGGGTGACCGAGATCCAAAGGAAATACCTTTTTTAAGGCATTTTGCCAAGGTAAAATCAACTACCATAGCAGCTTGTTGTTGTCTAGCTATTTCCTATGTTGATATGGTGAATTTAACACCATTAGGTGTGCTTGGTACAGGCCGAATTCTCTTGGAACTCCCCTTGCATTTTTAAGGTGATTTTTGCCTTAAATCTTGCATTAATTATTCCTTATGGTTAAGCTCAAGCTTGGAGTATAACCATATCTTATTTTGGTGTATTAAACATGTCTACATAGTGTGGTGAATTTCCCTACAAGTGACCGAGCTCATACAAGGATTAATCAAGGTATAAACACCTTAAACTTATGATTTTTATAATTTTAAGCATATATATATATGGTCGAGAGTGAAATTATAAATATGGGTCATATTGACCTAAAAATGGAAAAAATGACTAAAATAAATTAAGCTAGTCATTTAAGAGATTTAATTAACATAATGGTCAAATTATGACATTATGTGGAAAAATAATTAAATCAAAGTGAGGCCGAGAATATATGCTATATTTTGAGACATTTATTGTTAATTTATTTTGCAAGTTCAAGGTTGTAATAAGGCCATGTCATTAGGCCATTTTAATTTAAGTTTATAAGCTTATTTAGTTAAATTTATGCTTATATAGTTAAATTGGGGCCAAATCGTAATTACTAGGAAATTAGAAAGCCGTGGGCTTAATTTAGAGCTATTTAGGATTTTTAAATGAATTTAATAAAAATTATAACATTTTATAAAGTTTTGTGTCAAAATTGTAAAAATAGAGAAGTATAGGGTGTTATTGGTAATTACCAAAAATTTGGTCTCCATTTGGTATTAGGAGTCAAAGTTGACTATATAGGAGACTTTGACCAAGTTTGGAAAATTTAAGAAATTAAAATACTACCTTATAATAAGATACTTATTAAATTGTAAAAGATTAATAAGACTTGGGGTAGTAATGTAATTTCCGAGACTTAGGGGTACTAAATGGAGTTTAGTAAAGTCCTTAAGTTGTTAGGAATTTTTAGAAGTTTATTTGGTTAAATTTGGAGTTTATATGAATTATATAAGTATAATATAAGATATTTTATAACATTGTTACAAATGAGTAACATATGTGGTAAAACCGAGATTTAAAGGAAGTATAAGGTTAGGAATAATGTTTATAACCTTTTGGTATAGTTTGGTAATTTTTGGAATTACATATAAGGTTTTATAAAGATATATGTATGATATATAGTTTTAATGGAATTAGAAAACTATGTGTTATAAATTGGGATTGAATTGTGATTTTATAGAAGTTTAGTGGTTATAGTAAAAGCCGAAAATATTAAGGGCTGTTTGGTATTTTAAAACAATTTACAACTATGGGTTATAATTGTTTTAATGACTTAAATGTCATAAGATATGTTATATAACTATAATGTAACATTATATTAATTATGTGGTGGATTTTGTAAATATTTAAGAACATAGGTGCTGTTCGGGAATATTAACATTTTTAAATGGGATTTATAATATGGTTTTGATGTTATAAGAATTATAACATTTATAATATAAGAGGTATTCATTAAAAAGAATGAATATATATTATAAGAATTACCATATAGTAAATAGTTCCACAATGCATACACATAAATAAATATATGTTATGATGGAAAAATATAATGTGGTTTAATGACCATGTACTTTCATAATTAAAATGACATATGATAAAAGGAAAAAGAATTACAAACATTGGATATGGGATTCTAAAGTTAAGAGAGTGTACATGTGATAATAAGGATTCATGTAATTGGAAGTATTGTTTACATATGAACTATACCACATTGAATTTAAAAAAAAAAAGAGAGAGACAACCTTAGAAAAATAAATACTAAGGCGAGATGCGTAGTGCATGACAAGGAATCACACATGCAATAATGAAACAAACTACATGTTGTACAAACATACATTAAAGTCACATGCGATAATAAGTTCAACAATAAGTGTATTAATATACAAGACAAGACTACGCATGTAATATAACACTTTTCCAATCTCGAGTTAAACCGAAAGCCTGACAAACATTGACAGTTTATAACGGGGGGTTAACTGGGAGTTGTTAGTGACGGTACGGGGTACCGTAGGATTGTGTTGTTATACAGTATGCTAATTAGTAGCATTATGTATTGTTTAGACTAATAGAGACGACACACGGAGCATAGGATCTTGCTGATTCATTGAAATACCCCAAACTTAGATATGGTGTTTAAATGATAAACTAAGGTATAAGGAGGCTAAATAATGCCTTAGAAACATTAAGAAACTTTTCTAATCAAAGAAAATATAAGGAAACACCAAAAAGAGCAGTTTAAGCAAAAACGTGCTCTAAGCTTGGAGAGACATGGGAGAGTACCCAAATATTGTTCTAAGACCTTAGTAATATCCTAATGGTCATTTTAAGTCAATTACCAAAGAAAACCAAGCTTGAAAACTAGTTAAAACACAAAATGTGCTTTAAGGAGTCTTAAAGCACGTTTTTGAAAAATTATCTTGTAAATGAGTTTTGAATGGCTAAATGTCCATCATTACTCTTTAATTAATATGTGTACTATATAGTATCACATTTGGAGGCCTATATCAATGGGAAATCAAAAATTTCACAACAATGTGCCTTGTTTTTGATGAATAGTGAATTAATTAAGCTAGTTTATAACATAAGTCTATATAAGTGAGACATTTGGTCAACTAAGACTAAACTACCCTCATTCATTAAAGGGGGCCGGTTTTTTAAGTGTGACTCATCACACTTATCTAGCTAAGTAAAGAGAAAGCAAAAATAAGTAAGTTATAAAGTAAAAACACTATTCACCTTTTAAGATAAATATCACATTTACTTACCTCTCTCCTCACTTCTTCATTCTCCCTTGTTCACACGGTTTCTTGCTCTCTTTCTCTTCTCCATTCACGTAGAGCTCACCTCCATGAAAGCTCCATCTTCCCTTGGCCACATCTTGCTCATTTTAGCTCCAAATCCAAAACAAATACATATTCTTCTTAGTTAGCTCAAGCTCCTCCTTTCTATCTTTTCAAAACTTCAAGAGCTTCATTTTGGTGCCAAGTCAAACCACCATTAGAGGAGGAAATTCAAGTTTGGAGACTCCATTGGCATCTCCATTCTCTTAAGGTAAAGAAAGTGTAAGAAAATCTAGGTTTCCACCATTTTCTTCACATGACCGGAAATATATACTCATGGGACTCCATGTTTATGCCTTGTTCTAGCTTGTATCTACTCTTCAAAGGAGAGAGGAGTCCTTCTTGCTTCACATCCAAGTTTGTCTTGAGAAACCAAGGTAAAACAATCACATTAATACCTTAAAACATATTTTTAAACCTAGGGTTTGTTCCTTAGGGTTAATGTGTTATTTAGTACTCATTGGAGTCATTGGATATTGGTTAGAACATTGGCAAGGAGAATCACATTGGTGACCGAGATTGAACAAAGAAAACCTAAGGAGAAAAGCTTTAAAGCTTGTGAGAAAACAAGGTAAATTACTTACCTTAAGGTGTTTTGTTGTTTAAGGGAATGAGATGTGGGTATATGATAGTTTAGTGTAGAGTTTATATTGGGAAGGTGCTATAAAACCTAGGAAAAACAATGACTATTCTTGTGAACTTGTGACTAAGGAGCAAATGAGAAAAGAGATAGTTTAAGAATATAAGGTGAAGTACAAGAAGCATTTTATTTAATGGGAGCCTTGTTGAGTGTATTCGCAGGTTGAAGGTAAATATATGTGGAAATTCAGTGATTAAGATTATTGTTATTTAAGGGCCTAAGTGCCAAGCATTTTAGGTTTAAGCATTGTATGATGATGTGGTGAAGTTTTAGTGTAAATTGGGTGTTAAGGTGTTGTGATGAGAATGTGTGGTATTGGTTGTTTGTTGGAGAAAAACCATGTGTTAGAAGGTACTATATACTAGAGAACCCATGGCAAAATTTAAAGGAGAGTTTAAGTGTTAAGATATTCTAAGGGAATTTAATGACTAAGGAAGTACTAGGAATGTTCTATAGGTTGTCTTGATGAAAAAGGGTGAAGTTAAGGTGTTTTAATGACTTATGATGACTTAGGTATCACCATGGAAGATTTAGGAATCAAGAGAATGTATTCGAGTGTTTAGGACTTAGGCAAATGTTGGTGCACAACTAGGAAGGAAATAATGTGATGATGATGGAAGTTTAAACTTGTTAAGGAACTTTAAGTAAATGTTTAAAAGAGTTTTAGATAGTGAGAGATGCTTGGGAGATGATGTTATAGTGGTGAAGAAAACATTTGGCATAGTGGTTACACTAGGTATGAACCACCATCTAGAAACCTAGAGGAAAACATTACAAGTGTTAGCATTGTTACAAGGAAAATGCATAATGACTAAGGTGGATCTTGGTGGATGATTTAAGGTATTTTAAGGAGGGCTTAAGGTGTATTTGAGGTGCCCAAATGAGGTTATAACATATAAGAATATATGAGGAGAATTTTGGAGTTGAAAGAGAATTTAGAAACAAGTTTCTAGAGCCGACCGGCCTTAGGACCGGACTTGCAAGGTCGGTCGGGCTCTGTTACACTACCGGGAAATGTTTCTGGAATCGACCGGACTTGGGGACCGGACTTACAAGTCCGGTCGGGCTTGTGTTTTGTGAGGGAAAATGTTTCTGGAATGGACCGGACATGGGACCGGACTTGTCAAGTCCGGTCGGCATGAATTTTGTACGGTTATAAGTCTCTGGAATCGACCGGACATAGGACCGGACTTGTAAGTCCGGTCGGAGTGAATTTTCCAACGGTAAATGGGTACTGGAATGGACCGGACTTGGCAAGTCCGGTCGGTAAGTCCGGTCGAGCCTAAAAACAAAAAAAAAAAGAAATTTTAAATTCTAAGAATGGTAATGGGTAATGAGGTATGCCCTTGGTAGGGTAGTAATGATTGGGACCCTAAGAACTTAAGGAATTAAGTTAAGATTAAGTATAAGTTTTAATGTTTAAAGTTAAGTTTGTAAGACTAAGTGATAAAGACTTGAGAGGTATTTGAATGGAAGTACTTAGGGACTAAGTGAGTTAAGTAAGGTGCAAATAACTAATAACCTAAAAATGAATGAATGTTTTAGGTTTGTGAATTGGGACCCCGAGGAAGGTTAAACAAACAACGATCGACGGTGAACGGTACAATCCTTCTTGTGACCTGCTTGCTAACGAGGTGTCCCTCGGCTTGTATGCTATCTGCTTATTTGCTATGACTAAAACAAGATAAAGCATGCAACCGGTTATATTGTTCTCGTTGTGATTGTGTTATATTTACACTAACCCGCGAGACTTGAGATTGTTACTAACCAAGTTTAGTACTTACTGAGTTAAGAATAATAGTTAAGTTTGATGGTTGTTGGTTAATGCCCGTTAAGGCTTAGCTAGCACATGGTGTTTAAGATGTTTACTAACTGGAACTTGAGTGAGGAAACCCGGGACCGATCTCCGGTCATGCATGCTAAGGAAAAGGGGACAGTATCTGAATCAGATCCGCCCTCCGCTAAGGACTTGTCTTCGGATTGTAGCCTAGGGCCGGTTGCCGGCTCAGCTACGCTGGACTCCCGTCCAGAGTAGGTGGCATTAAGATGGTGGGATCACCTAAATCCCAGGTTCGATTTTAAGCTACAACCAATCCCTTCCAGGAAAGGTTTGTATACTGAGATTAAGATTAAGATTGAGATTAAGATTAAGGTGAGGTAAGGAACTGAGATTCAGGAAATGAGGACTAAGGAGGGGGTTACTAACCCACTTGGTAAGGGAACGCTTGAGTCGTTCATTGTTTGTGAACTATGTGTGTTCATCTGTGGTTATTGTTATTGCACTTCATATTATGTTTGTGTATGTAATCAATTTCATGCTATCGACAATTAGTCGTCGTAGCCCCGTTAGCTTGGGGGCCATGAGAGGGTGTACCAGCATTCGTGCTGACCCCCTCGGGGGCTATTACACTTGCAGGTAAGAGGCCCATGAGGACGCACTACGAGAGTAGGAGCGGTTGACTTAGGTTGGGACATTTATTTTGAGTTCGGGTTGCGCCTGTGCACCCGACTGCTTATATTAAACTGTTGTAAGTTTGAGATTACGTTTGAGATACTAGTACTCGGTTGGTTGTTGTATTGTGAATGTTGATGTTTAAGTTGGGTAAGTGTTTTTGGATAAGTATTGTAAGTATTTAAGCCGGTATATTCTATCGATCAGACCGTGGCAAGGTCCAGGTGTGTTTATTTCCGCTGCGACGTTTTCGATTAAGAGTTCAGATTGCGATAACCACGATAGGCTTTGGATGGGGTGTTACAAAAAGTGGTATCAGAGCGTAGTTACGCTCTGATCAAGAAATACCGGACATGAGTAACCACCGAGTTAGGATATAAGTTGAGGAATAAGTGTTGGGTTAAGGGTGTGACAAGTTAGAGTGAGTAGAGTCAGATGACCACTAATAAGTGTGGATTGTCTTTACCGTCTACGGACGTTATAAACTTACTAACCAAAACAATGGTGAGTACGAATCTAATGTAAGTTATGCTTGTTCAGATGGCAGGACGCCCTAGAGGAGGCCGAGGTCGCGGCCGGGGTGAGGATATTCCAGGGATACCTGGAGGGCAGACGATCGCAGAGATCGTAGCTGCCGCTTTAGGGCACATGGGCTATCAGCCTGGTGTGGGTGCACCACCTCCACCGCCACAACCTAGGGAACCAAACTGGGTGAAGAGTCTATCAGACCTTCGACCCGCTCATTTTAAGGGGGAGACCGATCCCGCCCAGCTTGAGGCGTACATCTCCGAGCTGGAGACCGCCTTCGAGACCCTTGATGTCCCCGCTGGGATCAAGGTGCGCTTAGCTGCTTTCTACCTGAAGGGGCGGCGGGCGATTGGTGGAAGCTGGTGAGGGCCGAGCATGTGGCCAATCCAGAGTTCGGTTGGGAGCAGTACACCGCCTTGCTGCGTGCAAAGTACTACCCCGCCCATGTCCAGACGAAGAAGCGCTTGCAGTTGGATGCGCTTAAGCAGTCGGACAAGATGACAGTGGACGAGTATTACTCAGAGTTCACTGCCTTGCTCCGTCTTCTGCCAGGTCTAGGGTATTCTGACCAGATCTTGGTGGACCGCTTCTATGGCGGGCTTAGCCATCGACTCCGCTACGGCATGGGGCCGACGAGTTACACTACCTTGCAGGTAATAAGAACGATTGAAATTTGAGTAAGTGATGAATAAGCTTTAGATTATGAGAAATAAGTGAGACTAATACTATGGAAAAGCAGGAGTGCTATCATGCCGCTGCTAAGGTTGAGATTACCGTCCAGCTGAGGGACGAGGAGAATGCAAAGAGGAAGAGTGCTGGGAAGAGCTCAGAGAGTCAAGGGCAAG
>CM041778.1:306187683-306300081 GCA_023374045.1 Limonium bicolor
GTCTACATCCTCGAATTTGAGAGGAGGAGCCCACTAACTTTGATCTTCATTTGAAGGATCAAGGCCCCCACCCGTGCACTAATGAAGTTGGGTGGAAGCTCAACGTCACCCGCTAAGTGTGGAGGCCACCTTCCCATTTGATCCGGGACCAAAGATTGAAGACAAAGTCCGCCTCGGAGTTCACCCTGTACCGCTCACTGAAGATAAGGATGTTTACATCCTTGAATTTGAAGAGGAGGCTCCACCACAGTTTGATCCTCGTACCAAGGATCACCCACCTCAACACTTCCACCTGATGAACGATCGGTGGAGTTTACACTTTCACATCCTAAGTGTTGAGGCCACATTTCCTTTTGTCCGGGTCGTTCTTCATTGCTAGATGATGCCCGCCCAACCCACCCGTTGAAGCCGACTTCAACGTTCATATTCGATCCCGGATGACTTCACGGTGGTATGGTCTAGCCAAAGACCTTAAAGCAGGGCCGCTTTCCGGGAGGCAACCCGGATTTCATTTCGTGTCCTGTCTTTAAAATTCTGTTAGTTTAGATTTTGCATTGTTTTCAATAATGGGCTATTTTGGCATTCTTTGGACTTGCCCTTTTACGCCCAATTTGGTGGCGTCTGTGTTGTGAATATTTTGGAAACAGTATGCCCCTCTGAAAAAGGGATGGATTAGGAACAATTCAAAGGAACCTCTGGCGAAATTTTCCAAGAGGACCTTCATCTCCAACGATTGAAGGTAGCACCTCAACAACCCCTCCCACTTGCAATTGTACGGGCACCTTATCTTCCTTCCGCATCTTATCGGGGAGTACCCGTTTCACCCTTCCTTTAATATTTGCCCACAATGACTCCACTATTTTTATTTCCTGTTTTTGGTTTTTTCGTTCCCTTTGGTTTTGTTTTTGCTAACCCTTAACTCCAGTGTAGTTTGGTTGCTTCTAGTGTTTTTATGCAGTGCACCTTCCAGTCCACACCGCAACCTAAGTTACGCTACTTGAGGCTGAAGCTCAAGTGTGGGGGATTCTACAAACTGATAGCAATAGCAATCTCAGGGGAGTACTAGTTTCTTTTAGTTTTCGTTCTCTCTTCTCTAATTTTGAATCTGCAAATCTGGGATAGCTGCTGTGGTATAATGGTGTTTATGTCCCTTGCGTTTCCTCTTTTGCCTACTTCCTGAAAAGGTCTTTTGAAACCTTCCCCGGTATGTTTGGTGAACAATGAGGACATTGTTCAAGTTAAGTGTGGGGGGTGACCTTTTCGGCGAATTGCGTGCTTAAATGTTAGATCTCTCTGCTTATCTTGTGATTGTCCAAAATAAAAAAAAACTGGACCCTTGTGTTGTGAGTTGTTCTCATTAAGAACAAATACTATTATGAGTTATGGGATAAATGCTTAAATTTTTTCTTTTGATTGCTTTTGAGGAGCATTTTACATGCGGTGTTGGCCAAGTGATCTTATATGGTTGGATTTTTATTGCTTTGGGTTCCTTCTGTCTTCTTTCTTAGGGATTGCTAAGGGGTTGGCTTCTTCGTGAAAATCCTTTAAGGGACTTGTGAGACGCCATTGGTAACCAACAATGAGAGTTGAGTGTTCTTAAATGCAAAGGCTTGATGCCAAAATGTTATCCTCTCATCTCTTATGCAAAAGTGAAACAAATGCATAAATCTATTTTTCCTTTTGTTTCTTCTCAATGCCCATTCTTGAGAGAAGTTGGCCATGGTAAAAGCTCTCCAAGTTACCTAATCTTTATAACTTTGAAGCACTTCGGATCATACCCCGAAACTCTAGTTTTTGTTTTTCCCCTAAGTTCACCCATGCCACCACTAAGAGATGGTTCACACTCCTCAAAGGTTTTAATCACTTTTTGCTTCTTCTCTTATCCTACAATTCATGTTAGTATTGTTAGTCTTGAGCATTCCTTACTTGCTTGGGGGCTTGGTTTTGCTTGAGGACAAGAAAAAGGTAAGTGTGGGGGTGTGATGAGTGTCTAAATGAGCATGTTTTAGGGGAGTATTTCATATGTTTAATCAACACTTTTCATGCTCATTCTTCATTCTGGCTTGTTTTCCTCTAGTTTTGTGTTTCATTGGTGTCTTACACATTTATTGTTCAAACAGGAGGAATAACATAGATAGGAGTAAAGTAGATGCAGAGGGGAACGCGTCGGCGCAAACGGATCCAAAATCGGAGCTGAAACGAAGAAGATACAGCATTTCGAAGTTCGCCTACTGGAAACGTCCGACCCATAGGTCTGGGTCGGACGTGGGTCGGACGGACTTTTAAAAGAACGCGATTTTTATCCCCGAGCTACTGGAATCGTCCGACCCATAGTCTGGGTCAAACGGACTATAAAAAACGCGTTTTCGGCCCTGAAATTGCTCCTGGACGCGTCCGACCCACGGGTCCGACCCAGGGTGGGTCGGACGGGTCGAAAATTTGCCCAGATCTGCGTTTTAAACAGGGAATTTTGGGGAAAACTTCCCCATTCTTCATTCAGCTCGGTTCCGCCCCAAAACGAGAAAATAGGCGATTCCAAGGAGAGAAGAGAAGAAGAAGAAGAGAGAGAAGAGAGAGAAGAAGAGAAGAGAGAGAGGAGGAGAAGAAGAAGAGAAGCTCACCTCCTTCCAAGCTCCATTAATGGCTACTTCTATCCCTTGCTCTTTTATTTTCTCTCCTATGGCTGTGTAGAATCATTTGTAGCTAGGGATTGGGGATTTTGTCCCAAAATCCCTAAACTCCATTGTAGATTCTTGAACTCATTTATGGTTTTATTTTAGTCTTTGAGCTTAATGAAGATGATTATTGAGTGTTTATGACTTCCAAACTTGTTGCTCATGATTTGGGGATTTGTTAAGGGTTTTGCTCAATTTATCTTCTATGTGTTAAATTGGTTGGTTTGGCCTACCGATTAGTTTAGCATTATTGTGGGTTTCTATCAAAATGTTATTCAGAGATAGAAACCTAAACTGTTAGAGACTAAAACGGTTACTCTGATTTCGATAATTTTGAGATTAGACTACATTGCAACCTTAGTGGAACTTGAGCTTAGTGCTATCGATTGACCCGGGGCTTAGCAAATGAGAAGTCTCGATTGAATTGGTTAGGATTAGTAGGCCTAGATTAGGTTGCTAATTAATTAAGCGTTCCCGTGGTTTAGCTATGAGTTCGAGGTTCGACAATCGGTAGTAAGGGGAGGACGGGTGCAAATATCCATCCCGGGCTACACCTATCCTAGATAGTTAGTTTAGTGTTTATTGCTTTTCTTTATTTCTCCAATTACAACCCAGAAAACCCAAAACCCCTAATTTACATTTATGCACTTTTGTATATATCCTCTTGCACATTTACTAAGCTTGTAATTAGCTAGACAGTTACGAAGTCCCTGTGGATACGACCTTGTGTACTACAATGATTGGGTTCACTGCCCATAGTTAGCAAGATAGTTTCAACACTATTTTGCCAACAAGTTTTTGGCGCCATTGCCGGGGACTTCGGTCCAACTATCTGGTTTATTATGTTTAGTTTTTGTGCAGATTTTCATTTCATTTATTTGCCCATTTTGTGTATAAATTTTTGTTTTTTTTTTAGGTACTTAATTCTGATGGATGGTCACTACGATCAAGCAGGAGGTTGGTACGGTTACTCCTATGGCGCAGAGAACTACAATCAATGGGATGTATGTCAGAGGTGCGGAGAATATCATGGAGCCCCCATTGTCCAACAACAATGTCAGAATTGAGAGCTCTCATGGAAAACTTCAAATCATCTATCACTCCCCCAGCAGGAGGTTGGCATGGCGACTACACCGAGCAAAATACAATCATTGGAGTGTATGTCAAAGGTGCGAAGAGTACCATGAAAGCCCCCAATGTTCAGTCTCAATGGCTGAATTGAGAGCTCTCTTGGAGGATTTCAAGTCATCTCCCAAGCCTAACCCCATCTTTGTGTGCCGAGAGTGTGGAGGAGATCATGAGAGTTCCCATTGTCCTATGGTTGCAATAGAGAGAAACAACACCATTTTGAGGGAAATGGTGGCAGATTTTACCTCAAAGTTTGGGACCTCCGAAATGATCCAGCAAAGAACGTCAGCTCAGCTAGAACACATGGGCAACCAGTTCAACAACTGATTGAAGTGGTTCACGAGGAGGAACGACCTGCTGAGGACTTGAGCTACTCTCCAACTCCTCCCCTGTGCGAATCTGAAAGCCCAGCACCACTCCACCCCGGCTTGACTATGAAGACACTTCATCAGAAGAGAGTCTCCACTCTGACTTCAAGGAGCTTTCTCCCTCTGAAGTCAGCTACCAATATTTCCCCACCTTCTCCGTGCTCTATCAAGATAACGAGGATGCTCACATCCTCAACTTTGAGAAGGAGGAGACACTGTCTCTCTCTGACTCCTCAGAGGAGAGTACCACCACCGACTTCAAGGAGCCATCCCCCTCTGAAGTTGATGTCCACCTCGGCTCTTCCTATGAGCCTCACCCCGAGGTCGAGGATGTCTACATCCTCGAATTTGGGAGGAGGAGCCCACTAACTTTGATCTTCATTTGAAGGATCAAGGCCCCCACCCGTGCACTAATGAAGTTGGGTGGAAGCTCAACGTACACCCGCTAAGTGTGGAGGCCACCTTCCCATTTGATCCGGGACCAAAGATTGAAGACAAAGTCCGCTCCGGAGTTCTCCCTGCACCACTCACTGAAGATAAGGATGTTTACATCCTTGAATTTGAAGAGGAGGCTCCACCACAGTTTGATCCTCGTACCAAGGATCACCCACCTCAACACTTCCACCTGATGAACGATCGGTGGAGTTTACACTTTCACATCCTAAGTGTTGAGGCCACATTTCCTTTTGATCCGGGTCGTTCTTCATTGCTAGATGATGCCCGCCCAACCCACCGTTGAAGCCGACTTCAACGTTCATATTCGATCCCGGATGACTTCACGGTGGTATGGTCTAGCCAAAGACCTTAAAGAAGGGCCGCTTCCGGGAGGCAACCCGGATTTCATTTCGTGTCTGTCTTTTAAATTTGTTAGTTTAGATTTTGCATTGTTTTCAATAATGGGCTTGTTGGCATTCTTTGGACTTGCCCTTTTACGCCCAATTGGTGGCGTCTGTGTTGTGAATATTTTGGAAACAGGTAAGCCCCTCTGAAAAAGGGATGGAATTAGGAACAATTACAAAGGAACCTCTGGCGAAATTTTCCAAGAGGACCTTCATCTCCAACGATTGAAGGTAGCACCTCAACGACCCCTCCCACTTGCAATTGTGCGGGCACCCTATCTTCCTTCCGCATCTTATCGGGGAGT
Source organism: Limonium bicolor (assembly GCA_023374045.1). Classification (NCBI taxonomy): domain Eukaryota; kingdom Viridiplantae; phylum Streptophyta; class Magnoliopsida; order Caryophyllales; family Plumbaginaceae; genus Limonium; species Limonium bicolor. The sequence continues at coordinate 306,192,999 of CM041778.1, forward strand.
ACTCGTTTCACCCTTCCTTTAATATTTGCCCACAACGACTGCACTATTTTTATTTCCTTTTTGTTTTCGTTTCCTTTGGTTTTGTTTTTGCTAACCCTTAACTCCAGTTGTAGTTTGGTTGCTTCTAGTGTTTTTATGCAGGTGCACCTTCCAGTCCACACCGCAACTAAGCTACGCTACTTGAGGTTGAAGCTCAAGTGTGGGGGAGTTCTACAAACTGATAGTAATAGCAATCTCAGGGGAGTACTAGTTTCTTTTAGTTTTCAATCTCTCTTCTCTAATTTTGAATCTGCAAATATGGGGATAGCTGCTGTGGTATAATGGTGTTTATGTCCCTTGTGTTTCCTTTTGCCTGCTTCCTGAAAAGGTCTTCTGAAACCTTCCCCGGTTTGTTTGGTGAACAATGAGGACATTGTTCAAGTTAAGTGTGGGGGAGTGACCTTTTCGGCGAATTGTGCTTAAATGTTAGACTCTCTGCTTATCTTGTGATTGTCCAAAATAAAAAACTTGGACCCTTGTGTTGTGAGTTGTTCTCATTAAGAACAAATACTATTATGAGTTATGGGATAAATGCTTAAAGTTTTCTTTTTGATTGCTTTTGAGGTGCATTTTACATGCGGTGTGGCCAAGTGATCTTATATGGTTGGATTTTTATTGCTTTGGGGTTCCTTCTGTCTTCTTTCTTAGGGATTGCTAAGGGGTGCTTCTTCGTGAAAATCCTTTATGGGACTTGTGAGACGCCATTGGTAACCAACAATGAGAGTTGAGTGTTCTTAAATGCAAAGGCTTGATGCCAAAATGTTATCCTCTCATCTCTTATGCAAAAGTGAAACAAATGCATAAATCTATTTTTCCTTTTGTTTTCTTCTCAATGCCCATTCTTGAGAGAAGTTGGCCATGGTAAAAGCTCTCCAAGTTACCTAATCTTTATAACTTTGAAGCACTTCGGATCATACCCCGAAACTCTAGTTTTTGTTTTTCCCCTAAGTTCACCCATGCCACCACTAAGAGATGGTCCACACTCCTCAAAGGTTTTAATCACTTTTTGTTTCTTCTCTTATCCTACAATTCATGTTAGTATTTGTTAGTCTTGAGCATTCCTTACTTGCTTGGGGGCTTGGTTTTGCTTGAGGACAAGTAAAAAGGTAAGTGTGGGGGTGTGATGAGTGTCTAAATGAGCATGTTTTAGGGGAGTATTTCATATGTTTAATCAACACTTTTCATGCTCATTCCTTCATTCTGGCTTGTTTTCCTCTAGTTTTGTGTTTCATTGGTGTCTTACACATTTATTGTTCAAACAGGAGGAATAACATAGATAGGAGTAAAGTAGATGCAGAGGGGAACGCGTGGGCGCAAACGGATCCAAAATCGGAGCTGAAACGAAGAAGATACAGCATTTCGAAGTTCGCCTACTGGAAACGTCCGACCCATAGGTCTGGGTCGGACGTGGGTCGGACGGACTTTTAAAAGAACGCGATTTTTGTCCCCGAGCTACTGGAATCGTCCGACCCATAGTCTGGGTCGGACCTGGGTCGGACGGACTTTAAAAAACGCGTTTTCGGCCCCGAAATTGCTCCTGGACGCGTCCGACCCACGGGTCCGACCCAGGGTGGGTCGGACGGGTCGAAAATTTGCCCAGATCTGCGTTTTAAAACAGGGAATTTTGGGGAAAACTTCCCCATTCTTCATTCAGCTCGGTTCCGCCCCCAAAACAGAGAAAATAGGCGATTCCAAGGGAGAAAAGAAGAGAGAGAAGAGAAGAAAGAAGAGAAGAGAGAGAAGGGAGGAGAAGAGAAGAGAAGCTCACCTCCTTCCAAGCTCCATTAATGGCTACTTCTATCCCTTGCTCTTTTATTTTCTCTCCTATGGCTGTGTAGAATCATTTGTAGCTAGGGATTGGGGATTTTGTCCCAAAATCCCTAAACTCCATTGTAGATTCTTGAACTCATTTATGGTTTTATTTTAGTCTTTGAGCTTAATGAAGATGATTATTGAGTGTTTATGACTTCCAAACTTGTTGCTCATGATTTGGGGATTTGTTAAGGGTTTTGCTCAATTTATCTTCTATGTGTTAAATTGGTTGGTTTGGCCTACCGATTAGTTTAGCATTATTGTGGGTTTCTATCAAAATGTTATTCAGAGATAGAAACCTAAACTGTTAGAGACTAAAACGGTGTACTCTGATTTCGATAATTTTGAGATTAGACTACATTGCAACCTTAGTGGAACTTGAGCTTAGTGCTATCGATTGACCCGGGGCTTAGCAAAATGAGAAGTCTCGATTGAATTGGTTAGGATTAGTAGGCCTAGATTAGGTTGCTAATTAATTAAGCGTTCCCGTGGTTTAGCTATGAGTTCGAGGTTCGACAATCGGTAGTAAGGGGAGGACGGGTGCAAATATCCATCCCGGGCTACACCTATCCTAGATAGTTAGTTTAGTGTTTATTGCTTTTCTTTATTTCTCCAATTACAACCCAGAAAACCCAAAACCCCTAATTTACATTTATGCACTTTTGTATATATCCTCTTGCACATTTACTAAGCTTGTAATTAGCTAGACAGTTACGAAGTCCCTGTGGATACGACCTTGTTGTACTACAATGATTGGGTTCACTGCCCATAGTTAGCAAGATAGTTTCAACACTATTTTGCCCAACAAGTTTTTGGCGCCATTGCCGGGGACTTCGGTCCAACTATCTGGTTTATTATCTGTTTAGTTTTTGTGCAGATTTTCATTTCATTTATTTGCCCATTTTGTGTATAAATTTTTGTTTCTTTTTTTTAGGTACTTAATTCTGATGGATGGTCACTACGATCAAGCAGGAGGTTGGTACGGTTACTCCTATGGCGCAGAGAACTACAATCAATGGGATGTATGTCAGAGGTGCGGAGAATATCATGGAGCCCCCATTGTCCAACAACAATGTCAGAATTGAGAGCTCTCATGGAAAACTTCAAATCATCTATCACTCCCCCAGCAGGAGGTTGGCATGGCGACTACACCGAGCAAAATACCAATCATTGGAGTGTATGTCAAAGGTGCAAAGAGTACCATGAAAGCCCCCAATGTTCAGTCTCAATGGCTGAATTGAGAGCTCTCTTGGAGGATTTCAAGTCATCTCCCAAGCCTAACCCCATCTTTGTGTGCCGAGAGTGTGGAGGAGATCATGAGAGTTCCCATTGTCCTATGGTAGCAATAGAGAGAAACAACACCATTTTGAGGGAAATGGTGGCAGATTTTACCTCAAAGTTTGGGACCTCCGAAATGATCCAGCAAAGAACGTCAGCTCAGCTAGAACACATCAGGCATCCAGTTCAACAACTGATTGAAGTGGTTCACGAGAAGGAACGACCTGCTGAGGACTTGAGCTACTCTCCAACTCCTCCCCTGTGCGAATCTGAAAGCCCAGCACCACTCCACCCCCGGCTTGACTATGAAGACACTTCATCAGAAGAGAGTCTCCACTCTGACTTCAAGGAGCTTTCTCCCTCTGAAGTCAGCTACCAATATTTCCCCACCTTCTCCGTGCTCTATCAAGATAACGAGGATGCTCACATCCTCAACTTTGAGAAGGAGGAGACCCTGTCTCTCTCTGACTCCTCAGAGGAGAGTACCACCACCGACTTCAAGGAGCCATCCCCCTCTGAAGTTGATGTCCACCTCGGCTCTTCCTATGAGCCTCACCCCGAGGTCGAGGATGTCTACATCCTCGAATTTGAGGAGGAAGCCCACTAACTTTGATCTTCATTTGAAGGATCAAGGCCCCCACCCGTGCACTAATGAAGTTGGGTGGAAGCTCAACGTACACCCGCTAAGTGTGGAGGCCACCTTCCCATTTGATCCGGGACCAAAGATTGAAGACAAAGTCCGCTCCGGAGTTCTCCCTGCACCACTCACTGAAGATAAGGATGTTTACATCCTTGAATTTGAAGAGGAGGCTCCACCACAGTTTGATCCTCGTACCAAGGATCACCCACCTCAACACTTCCACCTGATGAACGATCGGTGGAGTTTACACTTTCACATCCTAAGTGTTGAGGCCACATTTCCTTTTGATCCGGGTCGTTCTTCATTGCTAGATGATGCCCGCCCAACCCACCGTTGAAGCCGACTTCAACGTTCATATTCGATCCCGGATGACTTCACGGTGGTATGGTCTAGCCAAAGACCTTAAAGAAGGGCCGCTTTCCGGGAGGCAACCCGGATTTCATTTCGTGTCCTGTCTTTTAAATTTGTTAGTTTAGATTTTGCATTGTTTTCAATAATGGGCTGTTGGCATTCTTTGGACTTGCCCTTTTACGCCCAATTGGTGGCGTCTGTGTTGTGAATATTTTGGAAACAGGTAAGCCCCTCTGAAAAAGGGATGGAATTAGGAACAATTACAAAGGAACCTCTGGCGAAATTTTCCAAGAGGACCTTCATCTCCAACGATTGAAGGTAGCACCTCAACGACCCCTCCCACTTGCAATTGTGCGGGCACCCTATCTTCCTTCCGCATCTTATCGGGGAGTACTCGTTTCACCCTTCCTTTAATATTTGCCCACAACGACTGCACTATTTTATTTTTTTTTCCTGTTTTTGTTTTCGTTCTCCTTTGGTTTTGTTTTTGCTAACCCTTAACTCCAGTTGTAGTTTGGTTGCTTCTAGTGTTTTTATGTAGGTGCACCTTCCAGTCCACACCGCAACTAAGCTACGCTACTTGAGGTTGAAGCTCAAGTGTGGGGGAGTTCTACAAACTGATAGTAATAGCAATCTCAGGGGAGTACTAGTTTCTTTTAGTTTTCTCTCTCTTCTCTAATTTTGAATCTGCAAATATGGGGATAGCTGCTGTGGTATAATGGTGTTTATGTCCCTTGTGTTTCCTCTTTTCTGCTTCCTGAAAAGGTCTTCTGAAACCTTCCCCGGTTTGTTGGTGAACAATGAGGACATTGTTCAAGTTAAGTGTGGGGGAGTGACCTTTTCGGCGAATTGTGTGCTTAAATGTTAGATCTCTCTGCTTATCTGTGATTGTCCAAAATAAAAAAACTTGGACCCTTGTTTGTGAGTTGTTCTCATTAAGAACAAATACTATTATGAGTTATGGGATAAATGCTTAAAGTTTCTTTTTGATTGCTTTTGAGGAGCATTTTACATGCGGTGTGGCCAAGTGATCTTATATGGTTGGATTTTTATTGCTTTGGGGTTCCTTCTGTCTTCTTTCTTAGGGATTGCTAAGGGGTGCTTCTTCGTGAAAATCCTTTAAGGGACTTGTGAGACGCCATTGGTAACCAACAATGAGAGTTGAGTGTTCTTAAATGCAAAGGCTTGATGCCAAAATGTTATCCTCTCATCTCTTATGCAAAAGTGAAACAAATGCATAAATCTATTTTTCCTTTTGTTTTCTTCTCAATGCCCATTCTTGAGAGAAGTTGGCCATGGTAAAAGCTCTCCAAGTTACCTAATCTTTAGAACTTTGAAGCACTTCGGATCATACCCTGAAACTCTAGTTTTTGTTTTTCCCCTAAGTTCACCCATGCCACCACTAAGAGATGGTCCACACTCCTCAAAGGTTTTAATCACTTTTTGCTTCTTCTCTTATCCTACAATTCATGTTAGTATTTGTTAGTCTTGAGCATTCCTTACTTGCTTGGGGGCTTGGTTTTGCTTGAGGACAAGCAAAAAGGTAAGTGTGGGGGTGTGATGAGTGTCTAAATGAGCATGTTTTAGGGGAGTATTTCATATGTTTAATCAACACTTTTCATGCTCATTCCTTCATTCTGGCTTGTTTTCCTCTAGTTTTGTGTTTCATTGGTGTCTTACACATTTATTGTTCAAACAGGAGGAATAACATAGATACGAGTAAAGTAGATGAAGAGAGGAATGCGTGGGCGCAAACGGATCCAAAATCGGAGCTGAAACGAAGAAGATACAGCATTTCGAAGTTCGCCTACTGGAAACGTCCGACCCATAGGTCTGGGTCGGACGTGGGTCGGATGGACTTTTAAAAGAACGCGATTTTTGTCCCCGAGCTACTGGAATCGTCCGACCATAGTCTGGGTCGGACGCTGGGTCGGACGGACTTTAAAAAACGCGTTTTCGGCCCCAAAATTGCTCCTGGACGCGTCCGACCCACGGGTCTGACCTAGGGTGGTCGGACGGGTCGAAAATTTACCCAGATCTGCGTTTTAAAACGGGGAATTTTGGGGAAAACTTCCCCATTCTTCATTCAGCTCGGTTCCGCCCCCAAAACAGAGAAAATAGGCGATTCCAAGGGAGAAAAGAAGAGGAGAAGAGAAGAAGAAGAAGAGAAGAGAAGGGAGGAGAAGAGAAGAGAAGCTCACCTCCTTCCAAGCTCCATTAATGGCTACTTCTATCCCTTGCTCTTTTATTGTCTCTCCTATGGCTGTGTAGAATCATTTGTAGCTAGGGATTGGGGATTTTGTCCCAAAATCCCTAAACTCCATTGTAGATTCTTGAACTCATTTATGGTTTTATTTTAGTCTTTGAGCTTAATGAAGATGATTATTGAGTGTTTATGACTTCCAAACTTGTTGCTCATGATTTGAGGATTTGTTAAGGGTTTTGCTCAATTTATCTTCTATGTGTTAAATTGGTTGGTTTTGCCTACCGATTAGTTTAGCATTATTGTGGGTTTCTATCAAAATGTTATTCAGAGATAGAAACCTAAACTGTTAGAGACTAAAACGGTGTACTCTGATTTCGATTTTTGAGATTAGACTACATTGCAACCTTAGTGGAACTTGAGCTTAGTTTTATCGATTGACCCAGGGCTTAGCAAAATGAGAAGTCTCGATTGAATTGGTTAGGATTAGTAGGCCTAGATTAGGTTGCTAATTAATTAAGCGTTCCTGTGGTTTAGCTATGAGTTCGAGGTTCGACAATCGGTAGTAAGGGAGGACGGGTGCAAATATCCATCCCGGGCTACACCTATCCTAGATAGTTAGTTTAGTGTTTATTGCTTTTCTTTATTTCTCCAATTACAACCCAGAAAACCCAAAACCCCTAATTTACATTTATGCACTTTTGTATATATCCTCTTGCACATTTACTAAGCTTGTAATTAGCTAGACATTTACGAAGTCCCTGTGGATACGACCTTGTTGTACTACAATGATTGGGTTCACTGCCCATAGTTAGCAAGATAGTTTCAACACTATTTTGCCCAACATTCATGTACTTCTTAAGCTGTGAAACATGAAAGACATCATGCACTTTACCCAGTTCAGCAGGTAAGTTCAACCTGTAAGCAACTGGGCCCACCCGCTCCATAATCTCATAAGGACCCACAAATTTCGGGCCCAGTTTGCCCTTTTGCCCAAACCTGAACACACCCTTCATCGGTGAGACTCACAGAAATACCTGGTCGCCCACTGTGAACTCTAGGTCTCGTCATCGAACATCAGTATACGACTTATGCCTATCTTGAGCAGCTTTCATGTTCTCTCTGATTTGGTGAACTTCAGCCTGAACTTGTTCTAAGTACTCTGGTCCTATAATGACCGCCTCACTCGACTCATCCCAGCAGAGCGGTGTACGACATGGTCTACTGTACAACGCTTGGAAAGGTGCCATCTTGATCAAAGCATGATAGCTATTATTGTATGAGAACTCAAACAGATGCAACTTATCAATTCAACTGCCCTGAAAGTCCAAGGCACATGCTCTCAGGATGTCCTCAAGTGTTTGAATTTTACCCTCAGTCTGACCATCTGTTTGAGGATGGAACGCGGTACTTAACTTCAATTCTGTACCCAGCGCTTCCCTTGTAACTCTCCAGTACCTCGAAAGGAATCTGGTATCTCTGTCAGATACAATGGTCTTCGGTACCCCGTGGTGTCTCATGATCTCCTTATCAAATAACTCTACAAGCTTAGTTACCTTCCAAGTATCCTTCATCGGAATGAATCGGGCTACCTTGGTCAGGCGACCCACTACAACCCATATCATGTTTAGACCTCCTCTTGCCGGTGGGAGTCCGACCACAAAATCCATGGAGATGTCATGAAACTTCCACTCCGGAACTGGCATTGATTGTACCATTCCACCCGGTCGTCGGTAACATCTGCCTTCATCCCTGACCACCAGAAGTACCTCTTCATGTCTTTGTACATCTTTGAGGCTCCCGGATGGATAGAAACTGAAGAACAGCGCGACTCTCGTAGTATGCGCTCTTTCAGATCAGCGCTGCTTCGTGGTATGCATATCCGGCCCTTAAGTCTGATCAGATCATCATCATGAAGTCTGAAGTCGTATTTCTGACTTTCAAAGGTGCCCTTTGTCAGCTTCTATCTGACTTCTCTCATGTACTCATTGTTCCTCTCAGCCTCTCGCACCTCATCAACCAAGCTAGAAGAAGCGAGTAGCGAATGGAGTGAGTGTGTTCGACGGCTCAGGGCGTCAGCTACAACATTGGCCTTCCCTTCTTTGTACTGGAGGTCAATATCGTAGTCTTTCAAGAATTCTAGCCATCTTCTCTGTCGAAGATTCAGCTCCTTCTAAGTGAATATATATTTCAAGCTCTTATGATCGGTGTAGATTGTCACACTAACCCCGTACAAGTAGTGGCACCATATCTTCAAGGCGAATACTATAGCTCCCAACTCTAAATCATGTGTGGGGTAGTTCTCCTCATGTTTCTTCAGCTGGCGAGAGGCATATGCAACCACCTTGCCGTGCTGCATGAGTACACAACCCAATCCCCTGCCGGATGCATCACAGTAAACCTCAAAGCCCTTCGTACCGTCTGGAATGGTCAGAACTGGTGCGGAAGTCAATGAGTCCTTCAAACTCTAAAACGAACTCTCACAGTCAGCCGTCCATACAATTGGTGCATCTTTCTTCATCAGACTGGTCATCGGCTTAGCGACCTAAGAGAAGTTCTTTATGAATCTGCGGTAGTAACCCGCCAAACCAAGAAAGCTCCTGATGTCGGTAATTGTCTTCAGTCACGGCCAGGTACGTACGACATCGATCTTTGTTGGATCTATAGAGATCCCAACATCCGAGATGACATGACCAAGGAAAGAGACCTGGTCAAGCCAAAACTCGCACTTGGAGAACTTAGCATAAAGCTGGTTCTCCCTCAGTCTCTCCAAAACTCTCCTCAAATGATTCTCATACTCAGCTTTCGACTTTGAATATATCAGGATATCATCGATGAAGACCACAACCGAATTGTCCAACTGCTCCTTGAACAAACGGTTCATCAGATCCATAAACTTTGCCTGTGCATTCGACAAATCGAACGGCATCACTGTAAATACGTAGTGGCCATATCGTGTCCGGAATGCCGTCTTCTCAATGCCCCCCTCCTTAATGGCTATCTGATGGTACCCTGATCTGAGATCAATCTTGGAGAACACAGATGCCCCCTTCAACTGATCAAACAAATCATCTATGCGTGGTAGCAGGTACTTGTTCTTCATTGTCACTACATTCAACTCTCTGTAGTCGATGCAGAGGCGGAGACTGCCATCTGTGGAGGGTGATTTTTCGGTATGAGGGGGTCTATCTAAATACGAACTAGCTGGGAAGCCTAGATCCTAGAAATTGCCATTCTGTGGAGGGTGAAAACCCGTTATTCTGGCATCCCTCAAATACCTACTAAATCGTCCGTCTTTCCCAGAAAGCATAAAGGGAGTGTAAGTGTGCACTACACCCGCTCTCGATGGGCTCCACGCGGACTTATGCCCTAAGGGCGGAAATTGACTAGAGTCGCCACCTAGTTTGACCTATGGAACTAGGAAGGGAGGAGAAGGGTTCTAAGAACCGTTAATTGACTCTGATGATTTGTTGCCTATGGATAGGACTTATCTGATCATACTAGAGATTCTGTGTGGGTTCGCACTGGGTTACACCCCTTAGAAGTGGCAACGACCACGACTTCGGATTGGTGCCCGAGGAAACCTCGGTCTCCAATTGTCGGGATTGTCTTCTTTCAAAACCTTTTTAGAGAGATTCATCTAAAAGCCAAGGATAAGATTGAGTGGGGAAGAGAGGAAAAGAGTGGATGAGGCGAGCTTTTCTGCCAAGCTAGCGCCAAGGAGAGGAATTGCTGAATTCGGATGAATATAGAATGAAGATTTGGGAAAAGTCTGAGGTTGAGTGAATAGGCAAGACTTAGAGTCTGATGGTTTGAAGTTTATAGGGGCCGAAGAAGGTTCGTGTGTTTTAAGAGATATGAGAGCCACCTTAGAGGGAGAACAAGGTTTTTTGTTTGGAATGGGGTCGCACCCTAGATGGGCTGCCTACGTACTCAACTCCCTGTTGAGATCATACCTTACGTAGTTCACAATTATTAGGAGATGCTTGAACCCTCCTGGGATGTTTGAAGTATGGGATGTTTTAGCCTGTGAGACGCTCGGGTCTATGAGACGTTTGAAACCTTGAGATGTCGAAGTCTATGAGACATTCGGATCTGTGAGACGCTCGGGTCTGTGAGATGCTCTGGTCTGTGAGATATTCGAATCATTGGGATAACAAAGTCTGTGAGACGCTCGAGTCTGTGAGACAATACGGGGTTATTTGGAGGTGAGATGGCTGAGTGAAAATGACATTTTGATTGATGTGGGGTCGCACCCTATGTGGGTTTCCTACGTACTCAACTCCCTGTTGAGATCAGACCTTACGTAGTTCAGGATTATTAGGAGATGCTTGAACCCTCCTAGGATGTTTGAAGTATGGGATGTTTGAAGTATGGGATGTTTTAGCCTGTGAGACGCTCGAGTCTATGAGACGTTTGAAACCTTGAGATGTCGAAGTCTATGAGACATTCGGATCTGTGAGACGCTCGGGTCTGTGAGATGCTCTGGTCTGTGAGATATTCGAATCATTGGGATAACAAAGTCTGTGAGACGCTCGAGTCTGTGAGACAATACGGGGTTATTTGGAGGTGAGATGGCTGAGTGAAAATGACATTTTGATTGATGTGGGGTCGCATCCTATGTGGGTTGCCTACGTACTCAACTCCCTGTTGAGATCAGACCTTACGTAGTTCAGGGTTATGGTTTTTTGGAAGTTTTATGTTTGTGGAGTTTGAAGATATTTGAGGTGTTTGAGATTTAGAAAGGTTCCGAGTTTCGAGAAGTTTTGGGTTTGGAATGTTAGTCTGTGAGACGCACGAATCTATGAGACGTTTGAAACCTTGAGATGTTGAAGTCTGTGAGATGCTCGGGTCTGCGAGACGCTCGGGTCTATGAGACGCTCGGTCTGTGAGACATTCAAATCATTGGAATGACAAAGTCTGTGAGACGCTCGGTTCTACGAGACATTAAGAGTGTAGAGGAAATTGAAATGCAATTTGAAATTGAATTGAAATGGATGTTGAATGAATTTTTATTTGAATTGGAATCGAATTGAGATTGAATCAGAGTTGGATTGGAATCGAGATCGGATTGGAATTGAATTTGAAATTGAATTTAAAAATGAATATGAACTGGAATTGATTTGGAATTGGATTGAGTTTGAATGTGTTTGGAATTGAATTGAATATGAATGGGTTTGGAATTGTTGAATTGAAATGAATTTGAATTGAATGAAGTTTTGAATTGAATTTAGAATGAATTGGATTGAAATGAATTTTGAATTGAATGAATAGGAATTGAAATTGGATTGAATTTTTATTGGAATTGGATTTGAATTCGATTGAAATCGGAATTGAATTTGAATTGAAGTTAAATCGATTTTGGATTGGAATGGGTTTCCAAATTGGGCTGAATTGGGACCTTGGAAAAAGAATGGGCCAATGTGGGCCAATACAGGCCTTTCAGTTTGGTCTTTGAAATGGACCTCGAATTGGCTTTGAGTTGAGCTTTTGGCTTGATTGGGGATTCGACTTGAGTTTTGAATTTTGAGCGTGGCCGGATTTGGGCCCTTTAATTTAGGATTCAAATTGGGCTTCAGTTTAGCCTAAAAATTAGGCTTTAATTTGGGCCTCAAATTGGGTTTGATTGTTGGGCCTTAGAACTGACTAATTTTGTAATAGAATTTATCTTTTTGATTTTCAATTGATTGTGAATTTTATTCTTATGATTAGGGGTTGTTTGGAAAGTTTTTTTTTTTACTAGGAGAGATGTCCTCCACAAACAGGTACTACGACCCTCGGGTACTACGACCTTAATGTGGACAACATCTATGAATAAGTCCTAGGGCTTTTCTAAAGAGGCCCACGGAAAATTGTGGGCCTGAACTGGGCTTGTGAATCCAGAAACGAACGATGGTCTGTAAGTTGTTCTATGGTCAGCCGCATTAACCTAGTCCAACTAGCAAACAAATTGGGCCCAAGATGAGGTTAAATTTACGCCATGGGTTTGAAGGCCCAAAAGGATCCAACTCATTAGTTTACAAGTCTAACAAAGCAAACATCAAATAAATCACTTGATTAAATAATGGTATACAGGAAGTAATAAAACGGACGCACCATATAATCCTTGAATTAACACAAGTGAAAATTAGGACCCGAAGTATATATACACACAAACCATTAAGATGAACTAATTACCGCCAGCAACAAAGTTAATGACAAGGTTACATCTTATTCTCACGTTAGTGAATCCGGTTTGAAATCAAATACCATTCCATTTTTTTTACCACACCTATCTTCTCTTCTCTTTTTTTTTAACGTGAATCTGATTTGAACAATTAAAGCAAACAACAATGAATTAAACACTCCAAATTATCTACCATTACCAGACGCCATTAGATTGAAGAACATCCAGAAAATTCAAACAAAATGTTGGCCGCCTTAAACAGCCCACTGTATGCTCTCGAACAACAAGAATAATTGACATTGACAGATCAGTTCAATAGTATTACTGAAGATAACAAACCCATTATTCAACAGCAGCAGTTGAAGATACTAGATAAGGGTAATAAACATTGACAGAGGCTACAGAGGATGAGTTCCAAATACCAGTAGAAGATCAATCGATGAGGTACCTACAAAGAGAACAAGCAAACACCAAATAGAAACTAGGGGTAGATCAGTTCGTCAATATCAACTATAGAAAGCAAAACACCCCCATGTGATTAGTATTCTGACAGATCTGCATTAATCGACAACGGTACCAAAGGAGCATAGATGGTTTTTTATTTCAAGTTTGAAGACCTATATCAACCTGGTGTTCACTAGTATTAACATACAAAAAAAAAGGTACAGATCAAGAAAAGAAGCAGAACGGGGGAGGGGAACAAACAAAAACAATTTTGGGATGAACTCCCTGTAAAACAGCGTCCCATTCCCATCAGTTCGGATGCAAATTACCGTGAGGAAGACAGAAGGAAATGCCAGTCATGTGCTCGAATACACAGAAGAAATGTGCAGAGCTGCACATTCTTTATTCCCAGTTTAGGTTGCGAAATTCCCGTCGGTGAAGGGAATGAAGCAAGCGCAGAGCGTGTATGTTGTTTCCTCGCCAGCTGGGTTGTAATCACATTTCTTCTGGCAGGTGTAAAATGAAAGGCGACCGTACTAGTAGCGCAATAGCTGTCTAGCAGGTGTAAAACGAAAGGCGACAGTACTAGTAGCGCAATAGCTGTCTAGCAGGTAAAATGAAAGGCGACCGTACTAGTAGCGCAATAGCTGTCTAGCAGGTGTAAAACGAAAGGCGACCGTGCTAGTAGCCCAATAGCTATCTAGCAGGTGTAAAACGAAAGGCGACCGTACTAGTAGCACAATAGTGTCTAGCAGGTGTAAAACGAAAGGCGACCGTACTAGTAGCGCAATAGCTGTCTAGCAGGTGTAAAATGAAGAGCGACCGTACTAGTAGCGCAATAGCTGTCTAGCAGGTGTAAAATGAAAAGGCGACCGCACAAGTAGCGCAATAGCTGTCTAGTGGGTGTAAAATGAAAAGACGACCGCACAAGTAGCGCAATAGCTGTCTAGTGGGTGTAAAATGAAAAGGCGACCGCACAAGTAGCGCAATAGCTGTCTAGTGGGTGTAAAAAAAAGACGACCGCACAAGTAGCGCAATAGCTGTCTAGTGGGTGTAAAATGAAAAGGCGACCGCACTAGCAGCGCAATAGCTGTCTAGTGGGTTATGAAGGTTGTTTTAGATAGTGACGAGTTTTGTGGGTATGTGCAGATGACATGTGATGCGAGGTGGTTAGATAAATGTACTGGTTAGATCGCGATTCCCTGTTTGTGAGTGTAGATTTTTTGTGTGAGCAAATGGCTCCAGAGTTGCTTCGAAGCTTTAGGATGGCTCCGGCATGGCTTCAAGGATCTAAGATGGCTCCAGCATGCGTGGATGGCTCCGGCATGCACTGATGGCTTCGGTGTGACCAAGGGTCGTTTCGATTTGGATTGAGATTTTGGGATTGTTGGTGGTTTTGCTTTGGTTCAGATTTTCTGGGTGGGGGGGGCTCCAACAAAGGATTTATCATGGTTTAATGAGGTTTTTGATGGCTCCGGAAATGGAATGACTGTGATTTGAAGGGTTTGTTGTGGGATTTGTAGTGGACGGATGGTTTACATGGGTGGGTGAATGGCTAAACACGGTTTTATAGCCTTAAGGTAGTCCCATCATGGTTCCAGGATCTTCAGGGATGGCTCCGGGATGACTTTGTGTCGGTTGAGCATGACGATGCATTGCTGGAACGAGGGGGAAATAGAGGTTTTGTCTTTGAGGTGGTCGCACCTTGGGCGGGTTGCCTACGTACTCAATTCCATATTGAGATCAGACCATACGTAGTTCGATGCTCTGTGAGCAAGGTCTTGGTGACAAAATGGCTCTGACCTGATTTGAGGTGGCTCTGGTATTGTTCTGAACGGATGGGATGGCCCCCATGTAGCTTTAGGGATGGTCTCAATGTCTGAGGATGGCTCCCGTATGGCTCCAGCTTGGCTTTGGGAGTGGTGTCGACAAGGCTCGAGCATCACGCTGGATGGCTCCGGGATTGTCTTCGCATGGCTCCGGGTGGCTGTGTTTGGTTTGATGTAGCTCGAGGATAGCCCGGAATGGCTCCAAGATGGTTCGATATAGCTTTATGATGGCCAAGGATGGCTCTAGTTGACATCTTTTGATCGAAAGTTATGCTTCAGAACTGCAACTGAAGTCGACTTTTAGCGAGACTAGGTAGAATTCTTACCAGTCAGATGTTGAAGATGAAATGATTATGGTGCATGCAAGTATTAAATGCTAGGCACGATGCAAAATGCATATGCAGTTTTTGGAGAGAAGGTACGGTCCTATCTCTTAAATGAGGTTTATGAAATAAGACGTCTTCGGTTCGATCTTGAGTGATTGTTGAACTCCAGTGCGCGAATCACTTTCCTCTCATGGAGGTATATGGGTCAATCTCCTGTGAGTCTAGCTGTGTGTGCTAATAGTGTAATGATACTCAACGCTCGGAGCAGTATTTTCCATAGAATTTGTTCGAAGTTCTGGACTTTCCGATCCTTACAAATTCCTCACCTGCGATGGGGTAAGCTGTTTATGATTTGGTGCTTTGATTAAAGAGTCACTCGCACTCGGAAGACCTTGTGAAGTAAGGTCGCACTCATTCGCTCATAGTCCCTGTATTGTGAGGCGGGACATGTTGATAACAAGCACAAAAACTTATGATTCATGTTTCAGATCCGATACTTTCAGTTAACGCTCACCAACTAACGAGTCAGAGGTCTTTTATTGGGTTATAACGGGGTTGAGGGGTATGATGTATGTCACATGGGACTGGAAGATTTGTTTAGGAATTGTGGAGCTTTTGTACAATAGAGGACATGTTTCGCCTTTTCCATGGGTGGAATGATTAGACGGGTTTTGATAACCCTTATCGGTTTCTTCGGGACACATTGGTCCTTTTGGTTTGGATTTCTCCTTCTTGCCTCCTCTGGCGTACGATTTGAACTTTCTTTCTCATTTTTGTGTTTTTGAAATTTCATTTGGCTCATTAACTTTCTCAAGCATTCTCTGCTTTGTATTTTGGCTTTCAGCTTGGAGTTGCATTGACTCATCGATCTTCTTGAACATTTTGGTGTTCTTTTTGGTGTTTGACTTTGGAGTTGCATTGACTCACTGATTTCCTTGAACATTTTCGTTCGTTGTTTTGTGTGAAAGATGGGGGAGAGACCATGGCTCCGGCTCTTTCGAGATCCTCTATTGCAAGGGTAGGTAGTATATGTGGGGTGGCATGTTGTGGATTTTTTTTTGAAGAAATAGTTTTCATGAAAGGCTCAGCGGGGCTTACTAAGGGATTATGTGCAGGGCGTTCAAAGCTTTTTGGTTTTGTGGAGATTTTTGTTCCTATGTGCCTCATCATTCTCATTAGTCAATGATTATTTTTACTACTTCTCGGATCTTTGCATGAATCACAGTTCGTATCTCGTTTATCGACACAGATCTCACTTGTATTGTGCCTCGCCATGTACTGAATGAATGCACATGTCGCTCGTGGTTTTACCTCTGTCGACTCGCTCTATCTTCCCTCATCGCTCAGTGGATTGTCCAATACCCTTATTTGAAATTCAAGAGAAAATACTACTCTTCGCACACTACTCACTTGGTTTGTGGTGCTGATTTTGATTGGACCCTTGTGTTCGTTGATGAGCCGAGAGTTTATTGGCTCACGCACTCTGTTCAATCAATCTCTCAAGATTTTACCCCAAAGATGTCATTTCGATACGGAAGCATGCAAATGCAATTATCTACCATGCAATATATTATGGTAATATGGAATTACTACGTATAGGATGCATGAAGTGGTGGTGATGATGACAATGCAGACTTCGGATTGGACTGAATGTTTTTTGGTGTTGTTTTTTTTTTTACTTTTATGCAATGCATGAATGATAAGGCTACACCTAGTCTCGCTTGAGTCGGTTCCAATTGACAGTCCATGAAGTTCATCCCGTCATTGTAAGCCATGAAGATAATCTAATTGTTGTGTACGATCAGAGAGAAGCTGTTTCAGAATGGTATTAGGCTGATAATTGGTTCTTGGAGTTTTGGACTTTTTAGGGAGTGACAACTCCCGCATGATGGCCCCACGATATGACAGTGACTGCATTTTTTGTGATTTCTGGATGTATGATTTTTTTTGGATTTTTGGATGTATGATTTTTTTGGATTTTTGGATGTATGATTTTTTTTGGATTTTTGGATGTATGATTTTTTTGGATTTTTGGATGTATGATTTTTTTGGATTTTTGGATGTATGAATTTTTTTTGGATTATGCTCTTTTGTTGGTGTTGGTCTCTATGTACATGATTTGCAGAATGGAAAGATGCTTGAATCCCTGGTATTTCTTGCTATCGCTTAGAGGGTCACGCTTTCACTCGTGGGCAAACACGGTTAATCACCTGCAAACACAGTCATTATAACAAAAAAAACATGACATATGTGAATGTTACCATGCTTTGATAAATGGGATGAATGCTTGTGTGTGATGTGTTGGGAACACAACATGTGATTATGCAATTTTTCTGAGATGGGTGTGACTCATGCATGATTAATGAATATGAAATGACCGAAGATGGGAAGAAACAATTCGTATGTGCTACAAGAAATCAAGTTTTAGAAAAACAGTTTTGAAAATACGTGTTTTCGAAGTGGTGGATTTTCCCAATAGGAATTTTGATGCTCGGTCATTCACAAATAAAAATAAGGAGTGAGGAACCCTATACACATTGATCTAAATAAATTCAAAGGGAATGTACAACCTATACACAAAGTCTATTCAGAAATTGGCAAGAGAAAAAAAGAATGCTAGGGGAAAACCTATACATCAATTCTAAAAGTCATTAAATGGGGGAGTTTGAGCTTAAAAACTTCTCCTGAATTCTTCTGCTTCATCTTTGAGCTTCTAACTGGCAGCTCATTCATGTTTGGGCTTCTGATAGGCCACTCGTTCATCTTCGGGATCTTCACTGGCTACTCGCTCGTCTTCTGGCTCTTGCAGCGAAGTGGTATTGTGATTAAACAAAACCGGTTGGTGTTCTTCTGACTCTCAAAAATTTTGAACTCGAACAATCGTTGCTGGTCTTCATGTCGCTCGACTCGGGTTGGTGCACCTCTGATTTTCGGTTCAGACTGCAGTTGTTGATCTTCATGCGCTCCATCTGCTCCGACGAGGGAAATAAGGGGCGTTTTTTGAGAAAGGAAAGGTGAATGATCGAGCACAAGTTCTTTGTGAAAATCCACCACTTATTTGAAAACACGAATGACTAGTACGCTCCACGGTAATGACCGCTGCTCTTGAAGGTGGGTTGACTTCAAAAATAGCGGGTCGCAACATGGGGACTAAATCATTTATTTTGAAATATGTTTATGAAAATCAACTTTGAAAATTGTTTTGAAAAAAAAAGTTTGAGATAATATCCGTGAAAAAACGTTGTTTAAAATTTGTTTGTAAAAAGCATGTTTTTGAAATCTATTTTTGAAATGAAATTTATGAGAAGTATTGTTTGAAAATCATTTATAAACAGTAGATTTTTGAAATTTGTTCTTTGTAAACCGCTTGACAAAGTTTATTTTTTGGAAAACTTTGATTGAAACCGATTTTGAAAACTGTTTTGGAAATAACAATTTTGAAATCATTAGAGATGAACGACTTTAAAGATATTTCATTAGAGTGTTTGACATGATTCATTTTTTTGATTTTTGCTAATTTTTAAAACGTGGTCACACATATATGTAAGTGCAAAAAAATAAAAATAAAAAATCGTGGCTGATTTTATGTGGAGCTAAGTGTGAATGATTGGGATAATCACCTTCCAGGTCTATCAATGCTTCTATAACACCGGGGGAACCATCGTCCCTTCACTGTTCATCTCTCGGGATTTATCTCTGTTACGCCTTGTGGGGCACGTCATCGAGAAAGACCGGAGTGCTTAAGTTCGAAAGGTCAGGATACCCGAAGTGATACAGTCACATGAGCCACGGCCGGTGATTATCACAACATGCTCACTTTTCGGAAAACTTGGGGAAATATTGCATGGGGTCGGGTCTCCCGTCGTCTGCACGGTCAGGTGTGTCTAAAGTCCAAATTATTCAATGACTACGTTGTGCCATGTATGGGTATCCGGTAAATACGGGATCCTCTATGGACGTGTAGCGTGACATCAGGCTTTAGAGACACCCGTGGTGCAGAGGACACTTGGAGTACTGAGCCCATGCAATCTTCAGGATAATGCAAAGGGTGGTCAGACAGGCGGCATACAAGGGGGTGACTACCCATAAACCCATCCTAGACACGGGACTAGGCAGCTGGACACTGAAGGCTCAGAGTTCACTATATGCTGGCTTTGACTCGAAAAGGTAAGTGTTGAAGGATCATGAGTTTTCAAGGCGTAGATACTACGATCATACCGCCTCGTGTGCATAGTCCTTACTACGAAGGGCATCTGCTCATGGGGAATCATTTGTGGACCAATATTTATCCCGACCACAAATATCAAGGGTGACACAGAGGAATGCATGTCCAAGGCTACCCTATGCACCCACCTCAGGACTATTCCTAACAGTTCAATATCACAACCAAAAGCGATAAATAAATGCGCAGGCAAAGAGAGGAAAGAAGTTAGACCCCTAATGGGTCCACCTACCGTAAGTTCCTGCAAGTTAGTCTAGCATAATCACACAATTATGTAGCAAGCAAAGCGCAGATGGCAAGCAAAGTCAAGTATAAACTACACACTCTTATCCTAACTATCCTCACCAATCACACTCTAAGTGTGGAGTAGAGTAATCCTAATGGATTTCGAAATGAATCTTTGGAAGGTTTTGAAAGAAGTGGGGAAGTCCCGACAATTTTGAATGGAGTTCAGTCTTCCTTGAGTTTGAGAAAAACTTACTCAAGTTTTCCCCAGCAGAGTCGTCATTCTGTGGAGGGTGATTTTTCGGTATGAGGGGGTCTATCTAAATACGAACTAGCTGGGAAGCCTAGATCCTAGAAATTGCCATTCTGTGGAGGGTGAAAACCCGTTATTCTGGCATCCCTCAAATACCTACTAAATCGTTCGTCTTTCCCAGAAAGCATAAAGGGGAGTGTAAGTGTGCACTACACCCGCTCTCGATGGGCTCCACGTGGACTTATGCCCTAAGGGCGGAAATTGACTAGAGTCGCCACCTAGTTTTACCTATGGAACTAGGAAGGGAGGAGAAGGGATCTAAGAACCGTTAATTGACTCTGATGATTTGTTGCCTATGGATAGGACTTATCTGATCATACTAGAGATTCTGTGTGGGTTCGCACTGGGTTACACCCCTTAGAAGTGGCAACGACCACGACTTCGGATTGGTGCCCGAGGAAACCTCGGTCTCCAATTGTTGGGATTGTCTTCTTTCAAAACCTTTTTAGAGAGATTCATCTAAAAGCCAAGGATAAGATTGAGTGGGGGAAGAGAGGAAAAGAGTGGATGAGGCGAGCTTTTCTGCCAAGCTAGCGCCAAGGAGAGGAATTGCTGAATTCGGATAATATATGAAGATTTGGGAAAGTCTGAGGTTGAGTGAATAGGCAAGACTTAGAGTCTGAATGGTTTGAAGTTTATAGGGGCCGAAGAAGGTTCTGTGTTTTGAGAGATATGAGAGCACCTTAGGGAGAACAAGGTTTTTTGTTTGGAATGGGGTCGCACCCTAGATGGGCTGCCTACGTACTCAACTCCCTGTTGAGATCAGACCTTACGTAGTTCACAATTATTAGGAGATGCTTGAACCCTCCTGGGATGTTTGAAGTATGGGATGTTTGAAGTATGGGATGTTTTAGCCTGTGAGACGCTCGGGTCTATGAGACGTTTGAAACCTTGAGATGTCAAAGTCTATGAGACATTCGGATCTGTGAGACGCTCGGGTCTGTGAGATGCTCTGGTCTGTGAGATATTCGAATCATTGGGATAACAAAGTCTGTGAGACGCTCGAGTCTGTGAGACAATACGGGGTTATTTGGAGGTGAGATGGCTGAGTGAAAATGACATTTTGATTGATGTGGGGTCGCACCCTATGTGGGTTTCCTACGTACTCAACTCCCTGTTGAGATCAGACCTTACGTAGTTCAGGATTATTAGGAGATGCTTGAACCCTCCTGGGATGTTTGAAGTATGGGATGTTTGAAGTATGGGATGTTTTAGCCTGTGAGACGCTCGAGTCTATGAGACGTTTGAAACCTTGAGATGTCGAAGTCTATGAGACATTCGGATCTGTGAGACGCTCGGGTCTGTGAGATGCTCTGGTCTGTGAGATATTCGAATCATTGGGATAACAAAGTCTGTGAGACGCTCGAGTCTGTGAGACAATACAGGGTTATTTGGAGGTGAGATGGCTGAGTGAAAATGACATTTTGATTGGTGGGGGTCGCATCCTATGTGGGTTGCCTACGTACTCAACTCCCTGTTGAGATCAGACCTTACGTAGTTCAGGGTTATGGTTTTTTGGAAGTTTTTATGTTTGTGGAGTTTGAAGATATTTGAGGTGTTTGAGATTTAGAAAGGTTCCGAGTTTCGAGAAGTTTTGGGTTTGGAATGTTAGTCTGTGAGACGCACGAATCTATGAGACGTTTGAAACCTTGAGATGTTGAAGTCTGTGAGATGCTCGGGTCTGCGAGACGCTCGGGTCTATGAGACGCTCGGTCTGTGAGACATTCAAATCATTGGAATGACAAAGTCTGTGAGACGCTCGGTTCTACGAGACATTAAGAGTGTAGAGGAAATTGAAATGCAATTTGAAATTGAATTGAAATGGATGTTGAATGAATTTTTATTTGAATTGGAATCGAATTGAGATTGAATCAGAGTTGGATTGGAATCGAGATCGGATTGGAATTGAATTTGAAATTGAATTTAAAAATGAATATGAACTGGAATTGATTTGGAATTGGATTGAGTTTGAATGTGTTTGGAATTGAATTGAATATGAATGGGTTTGGAATTGAATTTGAATTGAAATGAATTTGAATTGAATGAAGTTTTGAATTGAATTTAGAATGAATTGGATTGAAATGAATTTTGAATTGAATTAAGAATTGAATGAATATGAATTGAAATTGGATTGAATTTTTATTGGAATTGGATTTGAATTCGATTGAAATCGGAATTGAATTTGAATTGAAGTTAAATCGATTTTGGATTGGAATGGGTTTCCAAATTGGGCTGAATTGGGACCTTGGAAAAAGAATGGGCCAATGTGGGCCAATACAGGCCTTTCGGTTAGGTCTTTGAAATGGACCTCGAATTGGCTTTGAGTTGAGCTTTTGGCTTGATTGGGGATTCGACTTGAGTTTTGAATTTTGAGCGTGGCCGGATTTGGGCCCTTTGATTTAGGATTCAAATTGGGCTTCAGTTTAGCCTAAAAATTAGGCTTTAATTTGGGCCTCAAATTGGGTTTGATTGTTGGGCCTTAGAACTGACTAATTTTGTAATAGAATTTATCTTTTTGATTTTCAATTGATTGTGAATTTTATTCTTATGATTAGGGGTTGTTTGGAAAGTTTTTTTTTTACTAGGAGAGATGTCCTCCACAAACAGGTACTACGACCTTAATGTGAACAACATCTATGAATAAGTCCTAGGGCTTTTCTAAAGAGGCCCATGGAAAATTGTGGGCCTGAACTGGGCTTGTGAATCCAGAAACGAACGATGGTCTGTAAGTTGTTCTATGGTCAGCCGCATTAACCTAGTCCAACTAGCAAACAAATTGGGCCCAAGATGAGGTTAAATTTACGCCATGGGTTTGAAGGCCCAAAAGGATCCAACTCATTAGTTTACAAGTCTAACAAAGCAAACATCAAATAAATCACTTGATTAAATAATGGTATATACAGGAAGTAATAAAACGGACGCACCATATAATCCTTGAATTAACACAAGTGAAACTTAGGACCCGAATTATATATATACACACAAACCATTAAGATGAACTAATTACCGCCAGCAACAAAGTTAATGACAAGGTTACATCTTATTCTCACGTTAGTGAATCCGGTTTGAAATCAAATACCATTCCATTTTTTTTTACCACACCTATCTTCTCTTCTCTTCTTTTTTTAACGTGAATGTGATTTGAACAATTAAAGCAAACAACAATGAATTAAACACTCCAAATTATCTACCATTACTAGACGCCATTAGATTGAAGAACATCCAGAAAATTCAAACAAAATGTTGGCCGCCTTAAACAGCCCAATGTATGCTCTCGAACAACAAGAATAATTGACATTGACAGATCAGTTCAATAGTATTACTGAAGATAACAAACCCATTATTCAACAGCAGCAGTTGAAGATACTAGATAAGGGTAATAAACATTGACAGAGGCTACAGAGGATGAGTTCCAAATACCAGTAGAAGATCAATCGATGAGGTACCTACAAAGAGAACAAGCAAACACCAAATAGAAACTAGGGGTAGATCAGTTCGTCAATATCAACTATAGAAAGCAAAACAACCCCATGTGATTAGTATTCTGACAGATCTGCATTAATCGACAACGGTACCAAAGGAGCATAGATGGTTTTTTATTTCAAGTTTGAAGACCTATATCAACCTGGTGTTCACTGGTATTAACATACAAAAAAAAAAGGTACAGATCAAGAAAAGAAGCAGAACGGGGGAGGGGAACAAACAAAAACAATTTTGGGATGAACTCCCTGTAAAACAGCGTCCCATTCCCATCAGTTCGGATGCAAATTACCGTGAGGAAGACAGAACGAAATGCGCAGTCATGTGCTCGAATACACAGAAGAAATGTGCAGAGCTGCGCATTCTTTATTCCCAGTTTAGGTTGCGAAATTCCCGTCGGTGAAGGGAAGGAAGCAAGCGCAAAGCGTGTATGTTGTTTCCTCGCCGGCTGGGTTGTAAAATTACCGTCGTACAGAGAAATGAAGAGAAGGCGGAGGAGCTTGTTCCTGGTTTCACCGGTTCGAGAATGAAGCGAGGGCAGAGCTATGTTCCTTTGTTCGCCAACCAGGTCGCAAAACTACCGTCAGTTAAGGGAATGAAGAGCGCAGAGCAAACGTGTTCTTTATTGTAAAATTCCCGATGGTTAAAATGATCGAAGAAGAGGGGTGAAGAAATTGCCTGCGCCGATGGCTAATTTTCTTTGAATCGAGTTTTCAGGATTGAAGATGGAATAATTTTCCAGACAGCACAAAACGTGGGTACCGAAGAGGGGGTTGTCGGCTACAAGAGAATAAAACAGGAGTCTCCAATCTCCTTTACTGTAGGTCAAGATGTATTACTATATATTAAGAATGCAGGTAATCTAGGGTTTCTTCTTGGTGTGGGCTGAGTTGAACGTGGACAAACGAAGAGGCTGGAATGGGTCTCCTGAATTGGGCCACATTTGACTCTGAAGCAGATTGGGCTGCGAAAACTTTGGCCCGTGCACATTCTTATTAATCAACTAAGCAAAGTTCTGAACTTATTACAAGCATGTAAAACATAGGACAAAAGGCATCTCGAATTGAATTAATCTGCTCAAAATGTTAACGACTTACAATAAAACAGAGTAAGATCATAAGAGTTTATTGATAAAATTAATTGTTTTCTTTTGAAGAGTCATGAAATAATGGAGTGTAAATAAAAATAAATGAAAATATTAGAATATTAAATAAATGAAATAAAATAATGATAACTATATGGAATAATGAAGTGGTACTAGTATGATGATGTCGAAAATATAAACAAGTGTAATAAAAATGGTAATTAAATTGGATATATGCAAGTAGTAGTGAATGAGATATAATAAACAAAATAATACTAATAATAACCGTCATAAAGTACAAATAATAATAGTAATACATACAAAAAATAATGAAATAGTGCTAATATAATACAAGCGAATGCGATAGAAATAGAAATTGAATTAGATATGTACAAATAGCGGTAAGATAAAATAAACGAGTAACAAACTAAAGTAAGAGAAAAGTTGATTAAATGAGCAACAAAAAACGGAATATACGGATATGAATAATAAGAGTAAAAGGCGCATGAAATGATCAAAATAACAGTGAATGCTCGTAGACAATTAAAGTAACAGTATATATGATAAGATACATGAGTAACAAGATGAAGATAAGATAAAATGAAAGTGAATAGACAAATAAGAAATGGAAATAAAATACTAAAATACGTAAACAAAACAAAAGGTATGTGTTTAAAACAGGATGGTTATTGAAAATTTATTTTTGAAGAATTGCTTTTTCTGAAATGCTTTGAAAATTGATTTGAAAATTTCGTCATAAAATGATGGTTTCATTTCGGAACGCACGTAGGTACGTTTCGAGGAAGAAAGGCGACGACCCCTCTTATTTTATTTATTATTTAGGAATTTGCTTTATGGGGTGAGAATTTTTGGTGTCTACAGATGGCTCCCCTTGATTCAATTTTGCAAACACTTGCATAATTGGATCAAGGTTGAGGGCGCCAAAAATTCTCACTGCGGTTTATGAGATGCAACTACGATTGCAAAAGGATGGGAGGTGCATGACCAACCTATGACGTAAAGATTGAATGCGGAAATATTTACAGTTTGTTTAGGATACAAAGGTTTTGATGGGGGAGGGACAAGCCCTCAACACAATGGTTGGATTTGCTAAACGAATTTTGAACATGAACAAATGTTGGGTTTGGTGCTTGAGGGCTTATAACGAGCCTCTACTGGACCTCTTGACATCCAGTTCTAGGACTTATGATGAGCCTAAAATGCAGATTCAGTACCATACTAGTAGCGCAATAGCTGCCTAGCAGGTGTAAAATGAAAAAGCGACCACACTAGTAGCGCAATAGTTGCCTAGCGGGTGTAAAACAAAAAAGAGACCGCACTAGTAGCGCAATAGCTGCCTAGCGGGTGTAAAACGAAAGGCGACCGTACTAGTAGCGCAATAGCTGTCTAGCAGGTGTAAAACGAAAGGCGACCGTACTAGTAGCGCAATAGCTGTCTAGCAGGTGCAAAAGGAAAGGCGACCGTACTAGTAGCGCAATAGCTGCCTAGAAGGCGTAAAACGAAAGGCGACCGTACTAGTAGCGCAATAGCTGTCTAGCAGGTGTAAAATGAAGAGCGACCGTACTAGTAGCGCAATAGCTGTCTAGCAGGTGTAAAACGAAAGGCGACCGTACTAGTAGCGCAATAGCTGTCTAGCAGGTGTAAAACAAAAGGCGACCGTACTAGTAGCGCAATAGCTGTCTAGCAGGTGTAAAATGAAGAGCAACCGTACTAGTAGCGCAATAGCTGTCTAGCAGGTGTAAATGAAGAGCGACCGTACTAGTAGCGCAATAGCTGTCTAGCAGGTGTAAAACGAAAGGCGACCGTACTAGTAGCGCAATAGCTGTCTAGCAGGTGTAAAACGAAAGGCGACCGTACTAGTAGCGCAATAGCTGTCTAGCAGGTGTAAAATGAAGAGCGACCATACTAGTAGCGCAATAGCTGTCTAGCAGATGTAAAATGAAGAGCGACCGTACTAGTAGCGCAATAGCTGTCTAGCAGGTGTAAAACGAAAGACGACCGTACTAGTAGCGCAATAGCTGTCTAGCAGGTGTAAAACGAAAGGTGACCGTACTAGTAGCGCAATAGCTGTCTAGCAGGTGTAAAACGAAAGGCGACAGTACTAGTAGCGCAATAGCTGTCTAGCAGGTGTAAAATGAAAGGCGACCGTACTAGTAGCGCAATAGCTGTCTAGCAGGTGTAAAACGAAAGGCGACCGTACTAGTAGCCCAATAGCTATCTAGCAGGTGTAAAACGAAAGGCGACCGTACTAGTAGCACAATAGCTGTCTAGCAGGTGTAAAACGAAAGGCGACCGTACTAGTAGCGCAATAGCTGTCTAGCAGGTGTAAAATGAAGAGCGACCGTACTAGTAGCGCAATAGCTGTCTAGCAGGTGTAAAATGAAAAGGCGACCGCACAAGTAGCGCAATAGCTGTCTAGTGGGTGTAAAATGAAAAGACGACCGCACAAGTAGCGCAATAGCTGTCTAGTGGGTGTAAAATGAAAAGGCGACCGCACAAGTAGCGCAATAGCTGTCTAGTGGGTGTAAAACGAAAAGACGACCGCACAAGTAGCGCAATAGCTGTCTAGTGGGTGTAAAATGAAAGGCGACCGCACTAGCAGCGCAATAGCTGTCTAGTGGGTTATGAAGGTTGTTTTAGATAGTGACGAGTTTTGTGGGTATGTGCAGATGACATGTGATGCGAGGTGGTTAGATAAATGTACTGGTTGGATCGTGATTCCCTGTTTGTGAGTGTAGATTTTTTGTGTGAGCAAATGGCTCCAGAGTTGCTTCGAAGCTTTAGGATGGCTCCGGCATGGCTTCAAGGATCTAAGATGGCTCCAGCATGCGTGGATGGCTCCGGCATGCACTGATGGCTTCGGTGTGACCAAGGGTCGTTTCGATTTGGATTGAGATTTTTGGGATTGTTGGTGGTTTTGCTTTGGTTCAGATTTTCTGGGTGGGGTGGGGGCTCCAACAAAGGATTTATCATGGTTTAATGAGGTTTTTGATGGCTCCGGAAATGGAATGACTGTGATTTGAAGGGTTTGTTGTGGGATTTGTAGTGGACGGATGGTTTTACATGGGTGGGTGAATGGCTAAACACGGTTTTATAGCCTTAAGGTAGTCCCCATCATGGTTCCAGGATCTTCAGGGATGGCTCCGGGATGACTTTGTGTCGGTTGAGCATGACGATGCATTAGCTGGAACGAGGGGGAAATAGAGGTTTTGTCTTTGAGGTGGTCGCACCTTGGGCGGGTTGCCTACGTACTCAATTCCATATTGAGATCAGACCATACGTAGTTCGATGCTCTGTGAGCAAGGTCTTGGTGACAAAATGGCTCTGACCTGATTTGAGGTGGCTCTGGTATTGTTCTTGAACGGATGGGATGGCCCCCATGTAGCTTTAGGGATGGTCTCAATGTCTGAGGATGGCTCCCGTATGGCTCCAGCTTGGCTTTGGGAGTGGTGTCGACAAGGCTCGAGCATCACGCTGGATGGCTCCGGGATTGTCTTCGCATGGCTCCGGGTGGCTCCTGTTTGGTTTGATGTAGCTCGAGGATAGCCCGGAATGGCTCCAAGATGGTTCGATATAGCTTTATGATGGCCAAGGATGGCTCTAGTTGACATCTTTTGATCGAAAGTTATGCTTCAGAACTGCAACTGAAGTCGACTTTTAGCGAGACTAGGTAGAATTCTTACCAGTCAGATGTTGAAGATGAAATGATTATGGTGCATGCAAGTATTAAATGCTAGGCACGATGCAAAATGCATATGCAGTTTTTGGAGAGAAGGTACGGTCCTATCTCTATTAATATGAGGTTTATGAATATAAGACGTCTTCGGTTCGATCTTGAGTGATTGTTGAACTCCAGTGCGCGAATCACTTTCCTCTCATGGAGGTATATGGGTCAATCTCCTGTGAGTCTAGCTGTGTGTGCTAATTGTGTAATGATACTCTCAACGCTCGGAGCAGTATTTTCCATAGAATTTGTTCGAAGTTCTGGACTTTCCGATCCTTACAAATTCCTCACCTGCGATGGGGTAAGCTGTTTATGATTTGGTGCTTTGATTAAAGAGTCACTCGCACTCGGAAGACCTTGTGAAGTAAGGTCACACTCATTCGCTCATAGTCCCTGTATTGTGAGGCGGGACATGTTGATAACAAGCACAAAACTTATGATTCATGTTTCAGATCCGATACTTTCAGTTAACGCTCACCAACTAACGAGTCAGAGGTCTTTTATTGGGTTATAACGGGGTTGAGGGGTATGATGTATGTCACATGGGACTGGAAGATTTGTTTAGGAATTGTGGAGCTTTTGTACAATAGAGGACATGTTTCGCCTTTTCCATGGGTGGAATGATTAGACGGGTTTTGATAACCCCTTATCGGTTTCTTCGGGACATCATTGGTCCTTTTGGTTTGGATTTCTCCTTCTTGCCTCCTCTGGCGTACGATTTGAACTTTCTTTCTCATTTTTGTGTTTTTGAAATTTCATTTGGCTCATTAACTTTCTCAAGCATTCTCTGCTTTGTATTTTGGCTTTCAGCTTTGGAGTTGCATTGACTCATCGATCTTCTTGAACATTTTCGGTGTTCTTTTTTGGTGTTTGACTTTGGAGTTGCATTGACTCACTGATTTCCTTGAACATTTTCGTTCGTTGTTTTGGTGAAAGATGGTGGGGAGAGACCATGGCTCCGGCTCTTTCGAGATCCTCTATTGCAAGGGTAGGTAGTATATGTGGGGTGGCATGTTGTGGATTTTTTTTTGAAGAAATAGTTTTTCATGAAAGGCTCAGCGGGGCTTACTAAGGGATTATGTGCAGGGCGTTCAAAGCTTTTTGGTTTTGTGGAGATTTTTGTTCCTATGTGCCTCATCATTCTCATTAGTCAATGATTATTTTCTTACTACTTCTCGGATCTTTGCATGAATCACAGTTCGTATCTCGTTTATCGACACAGATCTCACTATGTATTGTGCCTCGCCATGTACTGAATGAATGCACATGTCGCTCGTGGTTTTACCTCTGTCGACTCGCTCTATCTTCCCTCATCGCTCAGTGGATTGTCCAATACCCTTACTTGAAATTCAAGAGAAAATACTACTCTTCGCACACTACTCACTTGGTTTGTGGTGCTGATTTTGATTGGACCCTTGTGTTCGTTGACGAGCCGAGAGTTTATTGGCTCACGCACTCTGTTCAATCAATCTCTCAAGATTTTACCCCAAAGATGTCATTTCGATACGGAAGCATGCAAATGCAATTATCTACCATGCAATATATTATGGTAATATGGAATTACTACGTATAGGATGCATGAAGTGGTGGTGATGATGAAATGCAGACTTCGGATTGGACTGAATGTTTTTTGGTGTTGTTTTTTTTTTTACTTTTATGCAATGCATGAATGATAAGGCTACACCTAGTCTCGCTTGAGTCGGTTCCAATTGACAGTCCATGAAGTTCATCCCGTCATTGTAAGCCATGAAGATAATCTAATTGTTGTGTACGATCAGAGAGAAGCTGTTTCAGAATGGTATTAGGCTGATAATTGGTTCTTGGAGTTTTGGACTTTTTAGGGAGTGACAACTCCCGCATGATGGCCCCACGATATGACAGTGACTGCATTTTTTGTGATTTCTGGATGTATGATTTTTTTGGATTTTTGGATGTATGATTTTTTGGATTTTTGGATGTATGATTTTTTTTGGATTTTGGATGTATGATTTTTTGGATTTTTGGATGTATGATTTTTTTGGATTTTTGGATGTATGAATTTTTTTTGGATTATGCTCTTTTGTTGGTGTTGGTCTCTATGTACATGATTTACAGAATGGAAAGATGCTTGAATCCCTGGTATTTCTTGCTATCGCTTAGAGGGTCACGCTTTCACTCGTGGGCAAACACGGTTAATCACCTGCAAACACAGTCATTATAACAAAAAAACATGACATATGTGAATGTTACCATGCTTTGATAAATGGGATGAATGCTTGTGTGTGATGTGTTGGGAACGCAACATGTGATTATGCAATTTTTCTGAGATGGGTGTGACTCATGCATGATTAATGAATATGAAATGACTGAAGATGGGAAGAAACAATTCGTATGTGCTACAAGAAATCAAGTTTTGGAAAAACAGTTTTGAAAATACATGTTTTCGAAGTGGTGGATTTTCCCAATAGGAATTTTGATGCTCGGTCATTCACAAATAAAAATAGGGAGTGAGGAACCCTATACACATTGATCTAAATAAATTCAAAGGGAATGTACAACCTATACACAAAGTCTATTCAGAAATTGGCAAGAGAAAAAAAGAATGCTAGGGGAAAACCTATACATCAATTCTAAAAGTCATTAAATGGGGGAGTTTGAGCTTAAAAACTTCTCCTGAATTCTGCTTCATCTTTGAGCTTCTGAACTGGCAGCTCATTCATGTTTGGGCTTCTGATAGGCCACTCGTTCATCTTCGGGATCTTCACTGGCTACTCGCTCGTCTTCTGGCTCTTGCAGCGAAGTGGTATTGTGATTAAACAAAACCGGTTGGTGTTCTTCTGACTCTCAAAAATTTTGAACTCGAACAATCGTTGCTGGTCTTCATGTCGCTCGACTCGGGTTGGTGCACCTCTGATTTTCGGTTCAGACTGCAGTTGTTGATCTTCATGCGCTCCATCTGCTCCGACGAGGGAAATAAGGGGCGTTTTTGAGAAAGGAAAGGTGAATGATCGAGCACAAGTTCTTTGTGAAAATCCACCACTTATTTGAAAACACGAATGACTAGTACGCTCCACGGTAATGACCGCTGCTCTTGAAGGTGGGTTGACTTCAAAAATAGCGGGTCGCAACATGGGGACTAAATCATTTATTTGAAATATGTTTATGAAAATCAACTTTGAAAATTGTTTTAAAAAAAAAAGTTTGAGATAATATCCGTGAAAAAACGTTGTTTAAAATTTGTTTGTAAAAAGCATGTTTTTGAAATCTATTTTTGAAATGAAATTTATGAGAAGTATTGTTTGAAAATCATTTATAAACAGTAGATTTTTGAAATTTGTTCTTTGTAAAACCGCTTGACAAAGTTATTTTTTGGAAAACTTTGATTGAAACCGATTTTGAAAACTGTTTTGGAAATAACAATTTGAAATCATTAGAGATGAACGACTTTAAAGATATTTCATTAGAGTGTTTGACATGATTCATTTTTTTGATTTTTGCTAATTTTAAAACGTGGTCACACATATATGTAAGTGCAAAAAAATAAAAATAAAAAATCGTGGCTGATTTTATGTGGAGCTAAGTGTGAATGATTGGGTAATCACCTTCCAGGTCTATCAATGCTTCTATAACACCGGGGGAACCATCGTCCCTTCACTGTTCATCTCTCGGGTTTATCTCTGTTACGCCTTGTGGGGCACGTCATCGAGAAAGACCGGAGTGCTTAAGTTCGAAAGGTCAGGATACCCGAAGTGATACAGTCACATGAGCCACGGCCGGTGATTATCACAACATGCTCACTTTTCGGAAAACTTGGGGAAATATTGCATGGGGTCGGGTCTCCCGTCGTCTGCACGGTCAGGTGTGTCTAAAGTCCAAATTATTCATGACTACGTTGTGCCATGTATGGGTATCCGGTAAATACGGGATCCTCTATGGACGTGTAGCGTGACATCAGGCTTTAGAGACCCCGTGGTGCAGAGGACACTTGGAGTACTGAGCCCATGCAATCTTCAGGATAATGCAAAGGGTGGTCAGACAGGCGGCATACAAGGGGGTGACTACCCATAAACCCATCCTAGACACGGGACTAGGCAGCTGGACACTGAAGGCTCAGAGTTCACTATATGCTGGCTTGACTCGAAAAGGTAAGTGTTGAAGGATCATGAGTTTTCAAGGCGTAGAACTACGATCATACATACCCGCCTCGTGTGCATAGTCCTTACTACGAAGGGCATCTGCTCATGGGGAATCATTTGTGGACCAATATTTATCCCGACCACAAATATCAAGGGTGACACAGAGGAATGCATGTCCAAGGCTACCCTATGCACCCACCTCAGGACTATTCCTAACAGTTCAATATCACAACCAAAAGCGGTAAATAAATGTGCAGGCAAAGAGAGGAAAGAAGTTAGACCCCTAATGGGTCCACCTACCGTAAGTTCCTACAAGTTAGTCTAGCATAATCACCAATTATGTAGCAAGCAAAGTGCAGATGGCAAGCAAAGTCAAGTATAAACTACACACTCTTATCCTAACTATCCTCACCAATCACACTCTAAGTGTGGAGTAGAGTAATCCTAATGGATTTCGAAATGAATCTTTGGAAGGTTTTGAAAGAAGTGGGGAAGTCCCGACAATTTTGAATGGAGTTCAGTCTTCCTTGAGTTTGAGAAAAACTTACTCAAGTTTTCCCCAGCAGAGTCGCCATTCTGAGGAGGGTGATTTTTCGGTATGAGGGGGTCTATCTAAATACGAACTAGCTGGGAAGCCTAGATCCTAGAAATTGCCATTCTGTGGAGGGTGAAAACCGTTATTCTGGCATCCCTCAAATACCTACTAAATCGTTCGTCTTTCCCAGAAAGCATAAAGGGGAGTGTAAGTGTGCACTACACCCGCTCTCGATGGGCTCCACGCGGACTTATGCCCTAAGGGCGGAAATTGACTAGAGTCGCCACCTATTTTGACCTATGGAACTAGGAAGGGAGGAGAAGGGTTCTAAGAACCGTTAATTGACTCTGATGATTGTTGCCTATGGATAGGACTTATCTGATCATACTAGAGATTCTGTGTGGGTTCGCACTGGGTTACACCTGAAATACCCCAAACCTTAATATGTTAATTAATTATGTAATTATAATTTTCTAAGGCTAATTAATTCCTTAAGATCATTGGTGAAGAAATGAAAACCAAAAAGAAAAAGAAAATACGTAAAAGTCACAAAACGTGAAAACGCGTATTTAATTATTTAGGTGATATATAACTCCAATAGGGTTATAAATATATTTTATACCCTAATTACACATAAGAACATGTGAGAAAAAATTCGGAGAGAAAAACGGATTCAAATAATGCGTTAAAACGCTAACGGAGTCTTAAAGCGCGTTTTTCGAGAAAAACCCGAAAACGTGACTTTAAACAGTCGAATGACCCGTAAAAAAAATTATAGTTGATCATATAACTATAAATAAACATTAATGGGAGTATAAAACCATTAAAATTAAATAAACGAGAAAATTCCGGAAAACGGGCCCGGTTAGTGAATAGTGCTAAACGGGTAAATTAACGAGCGTTTCTGTAAAAGACGAAAAACGCTCCAGCCTATAACAGTTATTTGGGCCGGTTTTATTAATGTAGATAGCCCCTCACACATGACTAGTAAACTAATTAAATATGTCAAAAGCAAAAACAAAAAAATAAAAAGTGCCCCATCTCTCTCCTCCTCACTTTCTCTTTTCCTTTTCTCTTTCCTCTCTTTCTCCTTCCTCCATCGTGCTTCTCCTCCCCTCTGGTGCAGCGATTTCTCCTTCCCCCTCTCATGGCTACTTCATCTTCTAGCTCATGTCCAAGCTTCATTTAAGCTCCAATCACAAAAATAACTACATATTCTTCATCCTCTCCTCATCCTCTATCACTCTCTCTTTTCAAAATTCGAAAAGGAGGAGTTTCATTTTCGTGGGTGTTGGCCATTTGAAGAGGAAAGCACACCATTTTGAAGCTTGAAACTTCCTCTTTCTACCAAGGTAAAAATATCCATGAAAAAGTCATGTTTCCTCCATTTTCCCACCTTGGCCGATTTTGGCTCTTGTAATGACTAGCTTTTCCTCCTTGTTTGAGTTATTCTCCAAGCTTTAAATGGTGGTGGGAGTCCCTCTTAAGATTCAAGAGTTGAAAACCATTCAAAAATCAACAAAGGTAAAACCCTAACTTGTGCTCTAAGCCCTTTTGTTGAATTGAGATTTCATAAGGGTTTAGATGATTAATGGAATGTATTTTGTGTTTCTTGAATGTTGGAATGGAGTTTGGAAACTCCATTTCCATCTTGACCGATTTTGAGGAGAGGATGAACAAGAGGAGAATTAAGGAGAAACTTGTGGATTAAGGTAAGGAATCTACCTTAAATGCCTATATTATTTGTTTTAGGAGTGGGTTTGGGAAAAATAAAAGATGAAATAAAATCTGGAGCAAAAATGTGCTTGATTGTGGTTAGTTGGATTTTGTGAAATGTTGGTTTGAATTGAGGGCCTTGGAGCCAAATGATTTGAGTTGTGGTTATATTGTGGTTCATTAAGTTTTGGAGCTAGATTGTGATATTGTTGAATTTGGATTGATATGGTGTGCTGGTAGGACCCTTCAAGGGTGTGGCTAGATTAGGAATGAAAATTGATGAGGATGGTGATTTTGGAGATGTTAAGTTTATGGGGAGGTTATGGCGAAATTTCGATAGAAAATAAGTGTTTTAAGGTGACTTGGTAAACTAGAGGAGCTAGGTGTGTATGTGGCTGAGTTGAGATACTTGATGACCTTGTAATGGTAGGAGGAGAATGATATTGGAAGGGTACAAATCTGTAGCATAATGGTAATAGGAACTTAGAATTCCAAAGAAAAAAGAATTGGTGTTTATAACTTGTGAAACAAGGAGTGAACTTGGGTTTGGAGGATGCAATTGTCTAGGAATGATGTGTAAGGGTCATTGATGCATTTGGTGAGGTTGGTAGGATGTAAAAACTAACAAGAAGAAGTTAGAAATGCAAAAGAGTGCAAAATACAAAATGTGAGAAATTGAGTTTGTTGAATTTGAGCAGGAATTGGGTGGTGAATTGGACCAACATTTTAGGAGTGTTTAAGGAGTGCTTTGAGGTGTTAAAATGTGTAGGAAACTTATGGAAAGATTATGGAATGGTTAGGTATGGATTAAGGTTGGTTTAGGGGTTGAAAAATGGACATTTATCAGCTTTTTAGCAGGGTTCGGGACCTAGCCCTTGTATAAGGTCCCGGACCAAGCCTCAAAATACGCCGAGAGTTGAGTTTAAAAGTGGTCCGGGACCTAGGTCCAGGACCAAGTCCCGGACCAATGCCAAAATAAAGCCGAGAGTGATTTCAAGAAGTGGTCCGGGACCTTGGGTCCGGACCAAGTCCCGGACCAGCACATAAATGGTGCAAAATGTGTTTTTAAGTGTTCTAAAGGTGGGGGATTGATGGGTAATGGTTTTGGATGTTGTTAAGGACTTGTTTGGTGAATTTTAAAGGTCCTAAGAAGTATAAACAAGTGTTGGAAATGATTGAGGAAGTTGTGAGTTTAAGTACACAAAGTTAAGCCGAAATAACGGGATAACGGGGTAAGTACGGGAGTAGCAATTATGTACCTACCGTAACGCCTTAATATTAATTGAACCATTTGACATGTAAATAGTGGTTCAAGAGTAAGACATGAGGAACAAGTGTGAACCGAGGAACGTGAGAACACCCGGTAAAGTAATTCCCCACGGTGACAGGTATGGTTTTCTTGCAACCTGTGTCCTACCGGATTACACCGGCTTGTATGCCAATGTGTTTTTCTGTGTGTTTGCCACCTTGCAAGATAAAGCATGAAATGAGTTTACAGTAATTCATTATTGTGGCATAATTAATTCCGATACCGGTTAACCTTAGTTATGTGTTAAATAATAGTTAACCGACTTTAGGTTCACATAAGAGATCGGTATTCGGAATAAACGTTCCAACCCATGGGAACGTTCTAACTACGGCTATCAGTGCGTTAGTGTATGTTGTTATTATGAGTGATGTATGTGACTTGTTGGATATGTTGTTGTTGTTATTGAATACAGTTATTCATGTTTGCTAAAAAGGGATATTACTCCCCATATGTGTCTAACCGAGTTAGTAACACTATGTGATGTATGTATGTGGTAAGTTCCATAAGGGAACCTCTAACTAATAAGTATATGTTATGTATGGAGAGGAATCCGGTTGTTCCGGTCGCGCGTGTTGTTTGAGAGTTAATACATATATGAGAATTAACTCCCATCCTGTTATGTTAGGGTTGTTTTCCTTCATTGGATTTCGACCTCCCACTAGCTTAGCCAAAGCTTACCTACCCGACCTCCACATCGGGCTAGGAGGGAAATTATGTATAATGTTGGTAGGGTGTCGATGCCTAAGTTCGCTTCGACTCCCTCTTTGTTATGTTACGGTTGTCCTTCCTCCTTGAATTACAACCACCCACAAGCTTAACCAAGGCTTACCTACCTCATCACTATTGGAGTTAGGGGGAAATTATGTATGTTGTGATAGATCCTATATGAGGCCGCCACTCAAGTAAAGGAAATGTATGTATGTTGTGCTCGGGCTTATATCACTCCGGCACTCCCTAAGTGAAGTTCATGTACTCTAAGAAGAGTGAAATTAAGTTGTGTATGTTATAAAGTGAAGTGTGTTGTTATGTTGAGTGTGCTAACCTTGTGTCTGTATTCTATTAATGGATGTTTGCTTATAAGCATGATATGTGTGTGAGCTTGTGCATGTTTGAAATAAATCAACCGCATGCTAAGACGACAAATAGTTGTGCGTGGCCCGGTAGCATGCGGGCTGCGGGATTACCATACCAGCAAAGGTGCTGACCCCCTTTGGGGGCTCCCATACTTTTCAGGTACAAGGAACTGGAAGCCGTTCGAGAGTAGGACGGGGTAGTTTTTGTGGTAGTCATGAGAATTGTGGATATATTATAGGTGTAGTAAGACCGAAATTGTATCGGCGCTAGTTGGTAATTACTCGGTACAGTTGTAATGTAAGTGTATAATGAATGTTGGACATGGAACGGGATTAATGTGTAGTTGCTCGGGAGTTTAGTCCATCAGACCGGTACGATGTATGTATGTTAGCCTTGTTAGCCACGTGGGTGGCTAATGGCGTGTAACACCAAAGAGTTGAGTTATGAAGTGAGTTGTGATTTCCACTGCAAAGAGTTGTTAAGTGTGTTATTTGTAGTTGGGGTGTTACAAAAAGTGGTATCAGAGCGAAGTATCGCTCTGATGACTGAAGTACCGAGCTTAGGAAGTACCGAGTTAAGATTTTAGTACCTTGGGTTAAGGGTTGAGTGATAGCGTGAGAAGTACGCTAGTTAGGGAAATACCAGTGTGTACTGGATACCTACAGTATCCATCCCGCCCTCCACAAACCCTATTATATAACTTGGAAAGAACGCCAGAGAGATGGAAGTCCTCTCTTACTCGGGAATACCCGATCTGGCTGTTATTAAGTGCCCTAATGAGCACGGAGAACCTGTCATACGGTAGATTCCGAAAGGTGTGAATCCCGAAGACGGTTCCATTTGAACAATATTAACCGCTCTTGTTAGCGAAAAGTGAAGAATCTTATGCACAAGAGAATGGAATTTCCAGCACCCTGGGTCGACATGCGAAGCAGTCGAGGACAACCAGCTTGCAAGCAATAACCGTGCAACAGTGTTGAAGTGAAGTAGTAGAACCCGAGACGAGTGTCTACGGGACTACAATGTTAACTAACACACCAACGGTATACCAACTGATTAAGGAACCACAATATAGTACGAGGAGGATACAATACTAAGTAAAAAGGGGTCTCCCAGAACGGGAAACACCCTAGTTAATGGATGTCGTGTGATGACAGTGAGAAGTACCTAGAGGATTCATTGTTAAGACTGTAAGATCAAGTAAGGGCCAACAAGGCCACTGATGTTAGAGCGGGTGAAAGCAATACCGCAACCAGTGTGTGCTGAATCGATAACCAGTTAGCATGGCGCACTTGCCATGGCAAGTGCTGCTACAATAAGGTTGTACGGGAAATTTTAAACAACTACCGGTACTTAGTAAAGTACCATGAAGTTAAGTGGGATTATCATAACCGTGGAAGGGCTTAATAGCCTGACCTCAGTACTTGGAAATACACCAGTCAGCAGGAAGCTAGACTTGGCTAAGGCAAGGAAACGTTGTAAAACCACAAAAAATTTTCTTTCAACCAAAATCATTTTCGAACTCCTTTCAAAACCAAAATTTCTTTCAAACCCATCTTATTTCAATTCTTCTTTTCTTTAAACTAAACCAGAAGACCTACACGGGCCTCAGTGCCACATGGTAGGTAAGTTTTACCCAGTTACTTTTAAATAACCGAATGGAAACCAGTAAACCCAAGGGTAACAACCCGAGGGAATGGAGTGAGTTCATAATAATACAACAGTGGATACACTTCCCTTGATTAAGTTCGGGAAGCATGGAATGCATATTATCATAGAATAATATAAGAGGAGTTGACAACAGAATACTTCACCTAGGCGTGTGACGGACACTACGAGTATACCAACTGTAATGTGGGACGACCGCACTCCGATAGGAGCTTGTGGGCCTGACAGACCTACTTACGGGTTAGTCAGGTAAGTAGCAATGTATCAGTAGGATACCCCATGTATGTATACGAGTGGAGTCTGGAACACGGGAAGTAGTCGACTCCATACTACGGTCCGAAGTAAAAGTCAAGCAAGAGCAATGGATTACATCAAATGGTTGAAGTAAAGGAACCCAGTCAAGTTAAGGAAACTAAAGGAATTAGTAAGTGTATTTTAAAGGGAATGGTTAAGGGTGAACAAGTGCGAAGTGCACTGGTTAGTAAGTAAAGACATAGCTTATGTCTCAAGGATCCGGATGAGTGAACACAATAGCTGGAGTAAGTACCCAGCCTACATATGGTGAGGCAGATGCCTACTATGATACGTTAATGTGCAATGATCGGGATGACTCCCGAGATAACCACTAGGGATATCAATCTCACTAAAGAGGATATTTAACCCAGAAAAGAACGCGGGGCGAAGTAGTAAGTTAAACATATTGATAAGTGTAAGCCAGATGTAATGGCATAACCTAGTAACACCCAGGAACTATCCTTAGAAGGGTGGTTGGATCAACAATGGTTGAACAAGATAACGTGACAGAAACGCAAGGGTGGAAACTAACACCCAGTTTAAACATAAGTCGTTAGGAGGAAGTCTGACATCCTTGAAGGAGCATACCATGAAAGGAACAACGACCTTGTCATGGAGCTCAATGCAACCTATAAACCATGTAATGTTGTACAGAGAAGTAAATGTGTGTGGATAGCCTACAAAGAGCAAAGCTCAAGGCAATAAGGCTTATGAGCCACAAGTAGGATGTGTTAAGGAAATGTTATTGATCACAGAAGTTTATGTAATATAAGTAAGTAAAGCGGATAACGAACCACTGCTTTAAGAGTGGGGATACCTCGCGATATGTGAAACCGCAACAGCGGTAGTTATGTGAACTGAGTTCAGGGAATGTGTTAGGAGTTGACCATGTTGTTATTACCCAAGAATGATGCGAGTAGGAATAAATCGAAATGAAGTGCTTGTACCCGTTGTGGAGACTGAAAGAGTGATAAGTCAAATAGCAACCGCCATAGGTGTGGGATGCTAAATGTGTAATGAACAATGCTCAAGGAGCATAAAGATTCGAAAATAGCGTATTCAGCTATCAGCAAATAAGTGGCGAGACACAGTGTAATGGCGGAAGCTAATATAACAGCGGATGCAGAGTAAGTTAATGTTATACAATGAGTAAGGGCACGGTGCGCAGTAAACGACCGTTGTATAAGTATTGTTAAATAATAATGTGGTGAATAAGACCAGTTATGAGTGAGACTCAATGGGCATACAAGTAAGTGATGACAAACAACTGAGCAATGAGCCAGTAGTTGATACTATGTGATAAGGGAAACAATATAAATTCCTATTGCAATCGCATAAGAGATTTACTGTCAAGAGTTTACGCCTCTGCACTCTGTATGACTGAGTGTTTTGGTATTGCTCTTGTGCAGTAATGATCGAGTGAGATAGCTAGGAATCCAGGAGATGTCAATTATGGTAGGAGTGTAAAGAGTATTATAACGCGATAAGGACCGATGCATAGGAAAAGCACGGTCGTACCAATCAAAGGATACTTGGTTGGCATAAGTGACTACAGTAACACGATTATTAAATATCGGTATGGAATATACCTCAAGTGTTGGAAATAACCGACAGAGTACTACACAATAGGTAGTATCTCAAACGTAACCGACAGTAAGTCGGAAGAAAATTAAGTAAATCAGTGTGGAATACAGTAGATTACCATGGAAGTGAATAGAAAGTTTGTAACTCACCGAGTTCGCACACGGTAAGAGATACCACGCGCCGGTTGAGAAACCGTTATTACCAAGATAAAGGTGATAATCGAGGATGTACAATACAGTACGAATAATGTATGGGGCAAACTAAGCTCTAAATTATAAAGAGTCGCGCAGCAGAAACTAGTGAGCCAGCGATTCAAATGTTGAATGCGTGCAGTGAACATGAGTGGATGGCTAATTATTAACGCCTATAGTCTCACAGGCCAGAATCGAAACCAGTTAAGAGTTAAAATAAACTCTAGTGAGAATTCTTGGTTAGGGACTAAACCGCCAACATGGCTAAGATCCTCAAACCAGAACACAGTGTATAATAAACCGCGTGGAGTTAAAACACTTCACGACGGTAGGACGTTATAAACCAGTGATTAAGTGATTGATTACGTGGGCGTAATCCCTTTTAAGGGGGGTAGAGCGCAGAACCACTTGGTGTGTTGTTACCGTACAAGTGTACGTGAACTATGGTGTGCATAGCACAAAATGATTTGTTTTGATGAT
This sequence comes from Limonium bicolor, assembly GCA_023374045.1. Taxonomy (NCBI): domain Eukaryota; kingdom Viridiplantae; phylum Streptophyta; class Magnoliopsida; order Caryophyllales; family Plumbaginaceae; genus Limonium; species Limonium bicolor. The sequence goes on from CM041778.1 coordinate 306,234,122, forward strand.
TGGTGCGTGTGTTACATAAACATACGCATTCATTCATGGTTTAATTATGGTAATTGCGCACCTGAAGATGCGAACACCATTGTGATAAGTGTGTTATTTTGTTAAGAGATGTGTGAAAGTATATGTATAAGGGAGTAGAAAACTCCCGGGGGAACTAAAACCCCGACAGTGCATGTTCATAAGATACCAAATGTAACATTGTGTATTATATTTTGATAAATATATATATATATATGGATATATGTATATATACAGTATTGTGATTTATGAAGAGGTACGACACCAACGTAGAACCTAGTGAGAATTAAATTCCCTAGGTAACTTGATTTAAAATAATTGGGAAGTTGATTGATGGACATAGCTCCACCCTTGGAGATGTAATGATTACGACTAGATGGATTAGAAGATAGAAAATGGTACATGCTTGAATTAGTTGTTGTTTGAAAATGAAGTGGGAGGTGAAACTTGATTATCATGAGATCAAGGGAAGCCGAACACAAATTGGGGTGGAAAGATAGTTCAACTCTGATGCTGATCACATTAGGGTTGGATGATTCTTGAAACTCCCTATAAGTGGTCACAAATAATCACATCAAGAATAAGATGCAGATAACAATAATTGGACTTGGAGTTGTATTGAATTTTCAAAAGAATTTTAAAATTGGGTTTCAAATTCTCAATTGGTATTTTCAAGACATCAATTAATATTTTTAAGATTCTTAAACGGTATTTTCAAAGGAAGGACTACTTTTTGTGACCTTGTAAAGGATTTTCGATTAAGATCCTTCCAATAAAGGATTTCGTTATACTTAACCTCGTAGAGGGTATTTTCCTACTACTTGCTCACGAGCTGAGGACGTATGAGCCTTTGTCTTAGGACCGGTGACATGAAAAGTATATTTTAAAGATGTATGCAGTTGTTTTGATCTCCCGAAGGAACGGGGACCAGAGTGTCCATCGCGACCGGTTCTGCGGGATCACAGTGTATATGTACTCTACATGGGTCTCGAACTCATGAAGAGATGGAAAAGGAATTTCTGGTTGATATACATGCTATGACATGTTGTGTGGTATGTGTAATAATTATTATTTTGGACCTTGAGTCCTAATGTGATTGAATTCCGGAAGTGTTATGTTATCAAGACCTATGTGTCTAAAGGATGTTGTGTTATCAAGACCACGAGTCTAAATGTTTTTATACCCTAATTACACATTAAGAACATGTGAGAAAAATTCCGGAAGAAAACGGATTCAAATAATGCGTTAAAACGCTAACGGAGTCTTAAAGCGCGTTTTTCGAGAAAACCCGAAAACGTGACTTTAAACAGTCGAATGACCCCGTAAAAAAATTATAGTTGATCATATAACTATAAATAAACATTAATGGGATTATAATAACCATTAAAATTAAATAAACGAGAAAATTCCGGAAAACGGGCCCGGTTAGTGAATAGTGCTAAACCGGGTAAATTAACGAGCATTTTCTGTAAAAGACGAAAAACGCTCCAGCCTATAACAGTTATGTGGGCCGGTTTTTATTAATGTAGATAGCCCCTCACACATGACTAGTTAACTAATTAAATATGTCAAAAGCAAAAACAAAAAAATAAAAGGTGCCCCACCCTCTCTCTCCTCCCTCACTTTCTCTTTTCCTTTTCTCTTTCCTCTCTTTCTCCTTCCTCCATCGTGCTTCTCCTCCCCTCTGGTGCAGCGATTTCTCCTTCCCCCTCTCATGGCTACTTCATCTTCTAGCTCATGCCCAAGCTTCATTTAAGCTCCAATCACAAAATAACTACATATTCTTCATCCTCTCCTCATCCTCTATCACTCTCTCTTTTCAAAATTCGAAAAGGAGGAGTTTCATTTTCGTGGGTGTTGGCCATTTGAAGAGGAAAGCACACCATTTTGAAGCTTGAAACTTCCTCTTTCTACCAAGGTAAAAATATCCATGAAAAAGTCATGTTTCCTCCATTTTCCCACCTTGGCCGATTTTGGCTCTTGTAATGACTAGCTTTTCCTCCTTGTTTGAGTTATTCTCCAAGCTTTAAATGGTGGTGGGAGTCCCTCTTAAGATTTAAGAGTTGAAAACCATTCAAAAATCAACAAAGGTAAAACCCTAACTTGTGCTCTAAGCCCTTTTGTTGAATTGAGATTTCATAAGGGTTTAGATGATTAATGGAATGTATTTTGTGTTTCTTGAATGTTGGAATGGAGTTTGGAAACTCCATTTCCATCTTGACCGATTTTGAGGAGAGGATGAACAAGAGGAGAATTAAGGAGAAACTTGTGGATTAAGGTAAGGAATCTACCTTAAATGCCTATATTATTTGTTTTAGGAGTGGGTTTGGGAAAAATAAAAGATGAAATAAAATCTGGAGCAAAAATGTGCTTGATTGTGGTTAGTTGGATTTGTGAAATGTTGGTTTGAATTGAGGGCCTTAGAGCCAAATGATTTGAGTTGTGGTTATATTGTGGTTCATTAAGTTTTGGAGCTAGATTGTGATATTGTTGAATTTGGATTGATATGTGTGGTAGGACCCTTCAAGGGTGTGGCTAGATTAGGAATGAAAATTGATGAGGATGGTGATTTTGGAGATGTTAAGTTTATGGGGAGGTTATGGCGAAATTTCGATAGAAAATAAGTGTTTAAAGGTGACTTGGTAAACTAGAGGAGCTAGGTGTGTATGTGGCTGAGTTGAGATACTTGATGACCTTGTAATGGTAGGAGGAGAATGATATTGGAAGGGTACAAATCTGTAGCATAATGGTGATAGGAACTTAGAATTCCAAAGAAAAAAGAATTGGTGTTTATAACTTGTGAAACAAGGAGTGAACTTGGGTTTGGAGGATGCAATTGTCTAGGAATGATGTGTAAGGGTCATTGATGCATTTGGTGAGGTTGGTAGGATGTAAAAACTAACAATAAGAAGTTAGAAATGCAAAAGAGTGCAAAATACAAAATGTGAGAAATTGAGTTTGTTGAATTTGAGCAGGAATTGGGTGGTGAATTGGACCAACGTTTTAGGAGTGTTTAAGGAGTGCTTTGAGGTGTTAAAATGTGTAGGAAACTTATGGAAAGATTATGGAATGGTTAGGTATGGATTAAGGTTGGTTTAGGGGTTGAAAAATGGACATTTATCAGCTTTTAGCAGGGTTCGGGACCTAGCCCTTGTATAAGGTCCCGGACCAAGCCTCAAAATACGCCGAGAGTTGAGTTTAGAAGTGGTCCGGGACCTAGGTCCAGGACCAAGTCCCGGACCAATGCCAAAATAAAGCCGAGAGTGATTTCAAGAAGTGGTCCGGGACCTTGGGTCCGGACCAAGTCCCGGACCAGCACATAAATGGTGCAAAATGTGTTTTTAAGTGTTCTAAAGGTGGGGGATTGATGGGTAATGGTTTTGGATGTTGTTAAGGACTTGTTTGGTGAATTTTAAAGGTCCTAAGAAGTATAAACAAGTGTTGGAAATGATTAAGAAAGTTGTGAGTTTAAGTACACAAAGTTAAGCCGAAATAACGGGATAACGGGGTAAGTACGGGAGTAGCAATTATGTACCTACCGTAACGCCTTAATATTAATTGAACCATTTGACATGTAAATAGTGGTTCAAGAGTAAGACATGAGGAACAAGTGTGAACCGAGGAACGTGAGAACACCCGGTAAAGTAATTCCCCACGGTGACAGGTATGGTTTTCTTGCAACCTGTGTCCTACCGGATTACACCGGCTTGTATGCCAATGTTTTTTCTGTGTGTTTGCCACCTTGCAAGATAAAGCATGAAATGAGTTTACAGTAATTCATTATTGTGGCGTAATTAATTCCGATACCGCTTAACCTTAGTTATGTGTTAAATAATAGTTAACCGACTTTAGGTTCACATAAGAGATCGGTATTCGGAATAAATGTTCCAACCCATGGGAACGTTCTAACTACGGCTATCAGTGCGTTAGTGTATGTTGTTATTATGAGTGATGTATGTGACTTGTTGGATATGTTGTTGTTGTTATTGAATACAGTTATTCATGTTTGCTAAAAAGGGATATTACTCCCCATATGTGTCTAACCGAGTTAGTAACACTATGTGATGTATGTATGTGGTAAGTTCCATAAGGGAACCTCTAACTAATAAGTATATGTTATGTATGGAGAGGAATCCGGTTGTTCCGGTCGCGCGTGTTGTTTGGGAGTTAATACATATATGAGAATTAACTCCCATCCTGTTATGTTAGGGTTGTTTTCCTTCATTGGATTTCGACCTCCCACTAGCTTAGCCAAAGCTTACCTACCCGACCTCCACATCGGGCTAGGAGGGAAATTATGTATAATGTTGGTAGGGTGTCGATGCCTAAGTTCGCTTCGACTCCCTCTTTGTTATGTTACGGTTGTCCTTCCTCCTTGAATTACAACCACCCACAAGCTTAACCAAGGCTTACCTACCTCATCACTATTGGAGTTAGGGGGAAATTATGTATGTTGTGATCGGTCCTATATGAGGCCGCCACTCAAGTAAAGGAAATGTATGTATGTTGTGCTCGGGCTTATATCACTCTGGCACTCCCTAAGTGAAGTTCATGTACTCTAAGAAGAGTGAAATTAAGTTGTGTATGTTATAAAGTGAAGTGTGTTGTTATGTTGAGTGTGCTAACCTTGTGTCTGTATTCTATTAATGGATGTTTGCTTATAAGCATGATATGTGTGTGAGCTTGTGCATGTTTGAAATAAATCAACCGCATGCTAAGACGACAAATAGTTGTGTGTGGCCCGGTAGCATGCGGGCTGCGGGATTACCATACCAGCAAAGGTGCTGACCCCCTTTGGGGGCTCCCACACTTTTCAGGTACAAGGAACTGGAAGCCGTTCGAGAGTAGGACGGGGTAGTTGTTTGTATGTGGTAGTCATGAGAATTGTGGATATATTATAGGTGTAGTAAGACCGAAATTGTATCGGCGCTAGTTGGTAATTACTCGGTACAGTTGTAATGTAAGTGTATAATGAATGTTGGACATGGAACGGGATTAATGTGTAGTTGCTCGGGAGTTTAGTCCATCAGACCGGTACGATGTATGTATGTTAGCCTTGTTAGCCACGTGGGTGGCTAACGGCGTGTAACACCAAAGAGTTGAGTTATGAAGTGAGTTGTGATTTCCGCTGCAAAGAGTTGTTAAGTGTGTTATTTGTAGTTGGGGTGTTACAACACCCCTTAGAAGTGGCAACGACCACGACTTCGGATTGGTGCCCGAGGAAACCTCGGTCTCCAATTGTCGGGATTGTCTTCTTTCAAAACCTTTTTAGAGAGATTCATCTAAAAGCCAAGGATAAGATTGAGTTGGGGAAGAGAGGAAAAGAGTGGATGAAGCGAGCTTTTCTGCCAAGCTAGCGCCAAGGAGAGGAATTGCTGAATTCGGATGAATATAGAATGAAGATTTGGGAAAAGTCTGAGGTTGAGTGAATAGGCAAGACTTAGAGTCTGATGGTTTGAAGTTTATAGGGGCCGAAGAAGGTTCGTGTGTTTTGAGAGATATGAGAGCCAGCTTAGAGGGAGAAAAAGGTTTTTTGTTTGGAATGGGGTCACACCCTAGATGGGCTGCCTACGTACTCAACTCCCTGTTGAGATCAGACCTTACGTAGTTCACAATTATTAGGAGATGCTTGAAACCTCCTGGGATGTTTGAAGTATGGGATGTTTGAAGTATGGGATGTTTTAGCCTGTGAGACGCTCGGGTCTATGAGACGTTTGAAACCTTGAGATGTCGAAGTCTATGAGACATTCGGATCTGTGAGACGCTCGGGTCTGTGAGATGCTCTGGTCTATGAGATATTCGAATCATTGGGATAACAAAGTCTGTGAGACGCTCGAGTCTGTGAGACAATACGAGGTTATTTGGAGGTGAGATGGCTGAGTGAAAATTACATTTTGATTGATGTGGGGTCGCACCCTATGTGGGTTGCCTACGTACTCAACTCCCTGTTGAGATCAGACCTTACGTAGTTCAGGATTATTAGGAGATGCTTGAACCCTCATGGGATGTTTGAAGTATGGGATGTTTGAAGTATGGGATGTTTTAGCCTGTGAGACGCTCGAGTCTATGAGACGTTTGAAACCTTGAGATGTCGAAGTCTATGAGACATTCGGATCTGTGAGACGCTCGGGTCTGTGAGATGCTCTGGTCTGTGAGATATTCGAATCATTGGGATAACAAAGTCTGTGAGACGCTCGAGTCTGTGAGACAATACGGGGTTATTTGGAGGTGAGATGGCTGAGTGAAAATGACATTTTGATTGATGTGGGGTCGCATCCTATGTGGGTTGCCTACGTACTCAACTCCCTGTTGAGATCAGACCTTACGTAGTTCAGGGTTATGGTTTTTTGGAAGTTTTGATGTTTGTGGAGTTTGAAGATATTTGAGGTGTTTGAGATTTAGAAAGGTTCCGAGTTTCGAGAAGTTTTGGGTTTGGAATGTTAGTCTGTGAGACGCACGAATCTATGAGACGTTTGAAACCTTGAGATGTTGAAGTCTGTGAGATGCTCGGGTCTACGAGACACTCGGGTCTATGAGACGCTCGGTCTGTGAGACATTCAAATCATTGGAATGACAAAGTCTGTGAGACGCTCGGTTCTACGAGACATTAAGAGTGTAGAGGAAATTGAAATGCAATTTGAAATTGAATTGAAATGGATGTTGAATGAATTTTATTTGAATTGGAATCGAATTGAGATTGAATCAGAGTTGGATTGGAATCGAGATCGGATTGGAATTGAATTTGAAATTGAATTTAAAAATGAATTGAACTGAAATGATTGTGGAATTGGATTGAGTTTGAATGTGTTTGGAATTGAATTGAATATGAATGGGTTTGGAATTGAATTTGAATTGAAATGAATTTGAATTGAATGAAGTTTTGAATTGAATTTAGAATGAATTGGATTGAAATGAATTTTGAATTGAATTAAGAATTGAATGAATAGGAATTGAAATTGGATTGAATTTTTATTGGAATTAAATTTGAATTCGATTGAAATCGGAATTGAAGTTAAATCGATTTTGGATTGGAATGGGTTTCCAAATTGGGCTGAATTGGGACCTTGGAAAAAGAATGGGCCAATGTGGGCCAATACAGGCCTTTCAGTTTGGTCTTTGAAATGGACCTCGAATTGGCTTTGAGTTGAGCTTTTGGCTTGATTGGGGATTCGACTTGAGTTTTGAATTGTGAGCGTGGCCGGATTTGGGCCCTTTGATTTAGGATTCAAATTGGGCTTCAGTTTAGCCTAAAAATTAGGCTTTAATTTGGGCCTCAAATTGGGTTTGATTGTTGGGCCTTAGAACTGACTAATTTTGTAATAGAATTATCTTTTTAATTTTCAATTGATTGTGAATTTTATTCTTATGATTAGGGGTTGTTTGGAAAGTTTTTTTTTTACTAGGAGAGATGTCCTCCACAAACAGGTACTACGACCTTAATGTGGACAACATCTGTGAATAAGTCCTAGGGCTTTTCTAAAGAGGCCCATGGAAAATTGTGGGCCTGAACTGGGCTTGTGAATCCAGAAACGAACGATGGTCTGTAAGTTGTTCTATGGTCAGCCGCATTAACCTAGTCCAACTAGCAAACAAATTGGGCCCAAGATGAGGTTAAATTTACGCCATGGGTTTGAAGGCCCAAAAGGATCCAACTCATTAGTTTACAAGTCTAACAAAGCAAACATCAAATAAATCACTTGATTAAATAATGGTATATACAGGAAGTAATAAAACGGACGCACCATATAATCCTTGAATTAACACAAGTGAAACTTAGGACCCGAATTATATATATACACACAAACCATTAAGATGAACTAATTACCGCCAGCAACAAAGTTAATGACAAGGTTACAACTTATTCTCACGTTAGTGAATCCGGTTTGAAATCAAATACCATTCCATTTTTTTTACCACACCTATCTTCTCTTCTCTTCTTTTTTTAACGTGAATCTGATTTGAACAATTAAAGCAAACAACAATGAATTAAACACTCCAAATTATCTACCATGACTAGACGCCATTAGATTGAAGAACATCCAGAAAATTCAAACAAAATGTTGGCGCCTTAAACAGCCCAATGTATGCTCTCGAACAACAAGAATAATTGACATTGACAGATCAGTTCAATAGTATTACTGAAGATAACAAACCCATTATTCAACAGCAGCAGTTGAAGATACCAGATAAGTGTAATAAACATTGACAGAGGCTACAGAGGATGAGTTCCAAATACCAGTAGAAGATCAATCGATGAGGTACCTACAAAGAGAACAAGCAAACACCAAATAGAAACTAGGGGTAGATCAGTTCGTCAATATCAACTATAGAAAGCAAAACAACCCCATGTGATTAGTATTCTGACAGATCTGCATTAATCGACAACGGTACCAAAGGAGATGGTTTTTATTTCAAGTTTGAAGACCTATATCAACCTGGTGTTCACTGGTATTAACATACAAAAAAAAAAGGTACAAATCAAGAAAAGAAGCAGAACGGGGGAGGGGAACAAACAAAAACAATTTTGGGATGAACTCCCTGTAAAACAGTGTCCCATTCCCATCAGTTCGGATGCAAATTACCGTGAGGAAGACAGAAGGAAATGCACAGTCATGTGCTCGAATACACAGAAGAAATGTGCAGAGCTGCGCATTCTTTATTTCCAGTTTAGGTTGCGAAATTCCCGTCGGTGAAGGGAATGAAGCAAGCGCAGAGCGTGTATGTTGTTTCCTTGCCGGCTGGGTTGTAAAATTACCGTCGTACATAGAAATGAAGAGAAGGCGGAGGAGCTTGTTCCTGGTTTCACCGGTTCGAGAATGAAGCGAGGGCAGAGCTATGTTCCTTTGTTCGCCAACCAGGTCGCAAAACTACCGTCAGTTAAGGGAATGAAGAGCGCAGAGCAAACGTGTTCTTTATTGTAAAATTCCCGATGGTTAAAATGATCGAAGAAGAGGGGTGAAGAAATTGCCTGCGCCGATGGCTAATTTTCTTTGAATCGAGTTTTCAGGATTGAAGATGGAATAATTTTCCAGACAGCACAAAACGTGGGTACCGAAGAGGGGGTTGTCGGCTACAAGAGAATAAAACAGGAGTCTCCAATCTCCTTTACTGTAGGTCAAGATGTATTACTATATATTAAGAATGCAGGTAATCTAGGGTTTCTTCTTGGTGTGGGCTGAGTTGAACGTGGACAAACGAAGAGGCTGGAATGGGTCTCCTGAATTGGGCCACATTTGACTCTGAAGCAGATTGGGCTGCGAAAACTTTGGCCCGTGCACATTCTTATTAATCAACTAAGCAAAGTTCTGAACTTATTACAAGCATGTAAAACATAGGACAAAAGGCATCTCGAATTGAATTAATCTGCTCAAAATGTTAACGACTTACAATAAAACAGAGTAAGACCATAAGAGTTTATTGATAAAATTAATTGTTTTCTTTTGAAGAGTCATGAAATAATGGAGTGTAAATAAAAATAAATGAAAATATAATAGAATCTTAAATAAATGAAATAAAATAATGATAACTATATGGAATAATGAAGTGGTACTAGTATGATGATGTCGAAAATATAAACAAGTGTAATAAAAATGGTAATTAAATTGGATATATGCAAGTAGTAGTGAATGAGATATAATAAACAAAATAATACTAATAATAACCGTCATAAAGTACAAATAATAATAGTAATACATACAAAAAATAATGAAATAGTGCTAATATAATACAAGCGAATGCGATAGAAATAGAAATTGAATTAGATACGTACAAATAGCGGTAAGATAAAATAAACGAGTAACAAACTAAAGTAAGAGAAAGTTTGATTAAATGAGCAACAAAAAACGGAATATACGGATATGAATAATAAGAGTAAAAGGCGCATGAAATGATCAAAATAACAGTGAATGCTCGTAGACAATTAAAGTAACAGTATATATGATAAGATACATGAGTAACAAGATGAAGATAAGATAAAATGAAAGTGAATAGACAAATAAGAAATGGATATAAAATACTAAAATACGTAAACAAAACAAAAGGTATGTGTTTAAAACAGGATGGTTATTGAAAATTTATTTTTGAAGAATTGCTTTTTCTGAAATGCTTTGAAAATTGATTTGAAAATTTCGTCATAAAATGATGGTTTCATTTCGGAACGCACGTAGGTACGTTTCGAGGAAGAAAGGCGACGACCCCTCTTATTTTATTTATTATTTAGGAATTTGCTTTATGGGGTGAGAACTTTTGGTGTCTACACCATCCTTCTTCTTCATGAAGAGAACTGGCGCTCCCCATGGTAAAACGCTAGGTCGCACAAACCCTTTGTCGAGCAGGTCTCTCAGCTGTTCTTTTAGTTCATTCATCTCAGCCGGAGCCATGCGGTAAGGCGCCTTGGCTATCGGTCCGGTTCCAGGTAGCAGCTCAATGGTGAACTCTACCTCCTGAGTGGGTGGCATGCCGGGCAGTTCCCAAAGAAAGAGATCGGGGAACTCCGACACTACCGGTAAGTCGGGGTCGAACTCGGAGTCCCTCTCTATGTCCTGGACATAGCAGAGATATGCTTCCTCCTTCCTCCCCAGTTCTCTAAACATTGCCATGGTGGAGATGATCTTGGTCGAAGGCTCTCTAGGCCTCTGACGGTATGATATTGTAACCCAAGATGGACTCCTGAGTAGCAGTCGGTGCTCAGCACAGAGGATACGACTCTTATGCCGCTCCAACCAGTTTATCCCGAATATCACATCAAACCCCAAATCTCTGAACTCAATGAAGGTGACTGGAAAGTCTTCACTCTTGATTCTGATGGTGGCTGCTCGGTAGTAGCGAGTGCATCAAACCTTCTCCTTAGACGGGAGCGTAACCGTGAAGTCGGGTAGCTCGTCAGCGTCTAGCCCCAACCTCCTCGTAAATGATGATGAGATGAAGGTATGTGAGGCCCCTGAGTCGAAGAGAACGGATGCATCAACGCCATTGATCGGAAAGGTGCCAGTGAGGATAGTGCCGCTTTCGCCGGCCTGTGCCTCTGTAAGAATGCTTAGCGCACCTTCCGTGCCGAGTCCATGACCTAACGTATTTCACAAGCTTTCATGAGTATTGATGGTATACACGAGTCGTAGCAAATAATATGAACAACACTGTTATTTTATTAATAACCATCCTTTTACAACATGTTCTTTCTTCATTACATCATACTTAATGCATTACATGGCTAATATTGCCTAAAGGTTAGGTTTAGTCGGTCTGGTCTCATGTGCGTTGCATTGATTACTATTGACAGTGCAGTGTTCAGCTTGATCTTCTTAATCCCATGGTATAACATTCTTGATTCTCCACCCATGATTAACACATCTCCAGACTTAAGTACCAACTTCTTGGCACAGTCCACACGCTTCTGCTCGCCATACAGGAATTCAGCGTCGTCTCCAATGGACCAAACGGGTATCCCTCTTTCGAGAGACTCCGCTGTCTCATCCTTGTCTTGGTGTAATCCAAGTCGTCCTTCTTTTTCGTAGAAGTTGACGATGCACAGATCTGCTTGTATGTCTGGGATCGGATCAGCTTCAAGTTGCTGAGTGATCTCCACGGCTTGTGTAACAACTGGATGGAATTCTTCGGGTATTTCTGGTGGTGATGCTCCATCTTGTGCTCTTGTGTCATGGTATGTCTTGGCATACGGATTCCAATCCTTGCCTAAGCTCATCATCTTTAGTTTCATCCTTGCTCCTCCAGGGTATTCCGGTGTATAGAAACCTCCCGGTCCCACTCCTAACTGACTGCATCTCCTGATGATGGCTATTTGTGCTTCGAGTGTCAGGTATCCCCTTAATAAAATCATACATGGGCAGATAACCTGACACTGACCTTGTGTGATCTCCCGGGTTTCGATGTCGGTCACTTCCGGGTTAGGTGTTGAAAGTATTGGATAACAAATGTTGAAGTTTCCTAAGGTGGTAGTAGGTTACATCTTACTTAAGTTCTAATAAATTACTAAAATCTTATCTAACTCAATCATTCACCCAAACATGCATGAAATGCGGTAAGCAGGCAGTTTTATTACTTAATAGGTTATAGCGGTACCTGGTCTCGATGAGGGTTCGGCCTCATCCTCCCGGTCCACCATATGAAGAGTAGGCCCAGACTTTTGGACTACCCGGGGTCCCTTGTTAGCAGCAGGCTGACTCGCCTTCAGACTGTCGGATCCAGTGCTCTGGTTGGCCTTACCCTTGCCCTTTCCCTTTCCCTTGCCCTTCCAGTCGGGTCTGTAGGCTTTGCTCTCCGGGTTTCTGAAGCACTCATAGGCTCTGTGCCCCCAACCATCACAATGGTGGCACTGCACCTTGTTACCCTCGCAGTCGGTTCCGGGGTGGTCCTTGCCACACCACGAACATATGTATCGACACTGGTAACTCCCACCAGCTCCCTTTCCAGTCTCAGAACCTGATCATTCTCAAGATCAGTAATCGGATCTCAATATGCTAAGTAATGTTCAACTCACACTAAGGTGTGTTTCCTTACCCTTTGGCGCTTTTGAGCGCAGGGGCTTAGCAGCAATAGCATAGGTTAACTTCAGAGGCTCTTCAGTAGCCTTCTCATTCTCCCCCTTTCCCTTCTGGCCCTTCTGGGACTGAGGCTGGTACTTTTGTTTCTTGTACCCGCCTTGCCCTTGGTTGTCAGAACTCTTTCCAGCAGTCTTTCTCTTAGCAGCATTGTCCTCGTCCCTTAGCTGGACGGTAATCTCTACCTTAGCAGCGGCATGATAGCACTCCTGCTTTCAAGGTATTAGTCTCACATTCTCATGGTATAAAACTCCAAACACTTATAAATAGCTTTGTCTCTCTTATTACCTGCAGGGTAGTGTAGCTCGTCGGCCCCATGCCATATCGTAGTCGATGGCTCAGCTCGCCATAAAAGTGGTCTACTAGCATCTGGTCTGAGTAACCAAGTCCCGGTAGAAGACGTAGAAGAGCAGTGAACTCGGAGTAGTACTCGTCCACCGTCATCTTGTCGGTCTGCTTTAAAGCATCCAACTGAAGACGTTTCTTTGTCTGGACATGGGTGAGGTAGTATTTGGCTCGTAGCAGAGCCGTGTACTGCTCCCAGCCGAATTCAGGGTTGGCCATGTGCTCGGCCCTTACCAGCTTCCACCAATCGCCTACCGCCCCCTTCAGGTAGAAAGCAGCAAGTCGAACCTTGGCTCCAGCAGGAGCGTCAAGGGTCTCGAACGCATTCTCCATCTCGGAGATGTATGCCTTGAGCTTGGCGGGATCCGTCTCCCCTTTGAACGGTGGGGGTCGAAGGTCAGCAAGACTCTTCACCCAGTTCGGTTCCCAGGGTGGTGGTGGTGGCGGTGTGCCGGGCTGATAGCCCATGTGTCCCAAGGCGGCAGCCACGATTTCAGCGATCGCCTGCCCTCCTGGTATCTCAGTAGCCTGGTCCCCTCGGCCACGGCCTCGGCTCTCCTTCTTGACATCTGAACAAGTACAATGCACATTAGGCTTGTGATTACAAAGATCTCGGTTCACGGTTTATATCGTCCGTAGACGGTAAAGACGATCCACACTTAATAGTGGTCATCTGACTCTTCTCACACTAACATCTCACACCCTTAACCCATAACTTATGTCTTAATCATATATTGACTCGGTGGCTACCTAAGTTCGGTTTTCTGTATTCAGAGCGTAACTACGCTCTGATGCCTCTTTTTGTAACACCCCAACTCATCCAAACGTGGTTATCGAAAACTTACTAACATATATGTCAACATCGCAGCGGAAATATAATACAACACCCAGCACCTTGATACGGTCTAAAATACCAGAATATACCGAACTTAAATATTTACAACACTTATCCAAAAATACCGACCGAGTAACAAGTATCTCAAGGTCAACATAATTTGCCACAAGTTCTATTATCAACAGACGGGTGTATATGCACAACCCGTACTCAAAATAAATCACCTCCTAAGTCTACCCGCTCCTACTCTTGAGGTGGGTCTTTTGAGGCCTCTTTCCTGCAAAATAAATATGGATGTCTTGAGGGGCTCAACACCTTCGCTGGTACGATTCTCTTATAGCCCCCAAGCTAATGGGCTACGACGACTACTTGTCGTTAATCATGCGGTTGATTAATAACACAACATAAATAGGAAGTGCAATAAACACCACACAACATATGAACAGTTATAGTTCAAACACAATGAACGACTTAAAAGCGTTCCCTAAGTAAGTGACTTAGATTTTAACTCCTTAGGTTATGATTCCTCTTATTCTCAGTCCATTCTTATCTCATCTCAAGTCTTATCTCAGTCTCATTATACCAACCATTCTTTAATTAGAATTGGTTGTATCTTAAATCAATGTTTATCTTTGTCGAGTCAAAGGTAACCCTAGCCAATGAGCTATTAACTCCATTGGTTAAATAAACAACTTATCTTAAATTTGGGATTTAGGAGATCCCACCGCACCATCTTAATCTGGCCTCCCACCTTGAACTGTAATCCAAGGTGGTCGAGTCTATATGTCGACTCTAAGCGACAAGTCAAAGATGAGTCTCAAACGGAAGTCGGATCTGATACAGATACCAACCCCCTTTCCTTAACATGCATGACCGGAGTCAGTCCCGGATTCCTCACACCCCCCAAGTTCCAGTTAGTGAAAGTCTCAAAGACGAAGGTGTTAGTTAAACCTTTTTTGGGTATTAACAAACCAATATAAAAGAGGGTGTTCTTAACTCATACCATTGTTACTAAGCATTGTTAGTAATTGAACTCAAGTCAAGTGTGATAGTTTTAATCACAAACACACAACAAGTACAATAAACCGGTTGCATGCTTTATCTTGTTTAGTCGGAACACATAAACAAATAGCACACAAGCCGAGGGACACCTCGTTAGCAAGCAGGCTACAAGAAAACCATACCGTTCACCGTCGGTTGTCGTTTGCCTAATCCTCTCCGGAATCCAAATACTCAAATCCTATAATAATCATCCAATCGGGTGGTTAATTACTTTTAATTAACTTAGCTTAACTAATCGCTAATGATTCCCGATTAATAAACACTAGTCATTGTAGTTTAAACTTAATCTCATAAGTCATTTACTTCTCATTATTTCTTACGCTTGCTTATGCCCCTAATGACCATTATATGTCATTAATTATGTCCTACCAATCTTGAAATATCATTAACATACAAGTCCCAACCTTAAAACCCCATATTTCAACATTTTGTGGCTTTTTTTGGTTGGTCCAGGTTTGTATCCGAGGATGTAAACCCGGACCAATTCATCCAATAAGTTTCTGGCATGTTTTATGACTGGTCCAGGTTTGTGTACCGGGATATAAACCCGGACCAAGCCACGGTATAACTCTCTGCCTAGTTTTTGGTGTGGTCCGGGTTTATGTACTTGTTTAGAAACCCGGACCAACACTAAATATGTCCAGAATGATAGTTTTTGACCTCCTTTCAAATTCAATTCTTATCCAATCTTTTCCTAACCTCTCCATAAGTATTCTAGCATGTTTTAACATCATTTTAGCACCTTAAAATCCTCCTAATTCATCCACCAAACTCATACCCAATTCCTTGATCATTCACTCAAGTTCTTACAAAATTCATAACACTTATACTTAGTTTTTTACACTTCCAACATCTAGGTTTTTCCTAAAACCTCAACTAACCAAAGTGTTTCCTCTCAACCATCTTAACTACTCCTCAAGCACCATTATGCATTCCCATTTCCTTTACTCAAACTTCTCAAGGTTATTTACTCTAGCTCATGCTTGAATCTACACAAGACATTATACCTTATCTTCATTCAACTTCCACAAGTTTCATAACTTCTCTTATCATGATTTTGGTACCTTAAATTCACCATTGTAACCTCTAGTTCCTCCTAGACATTCCTAGGTCATCCCAATGCTCAAGAACGCCTTAACTTATTTATTTTCACCAAAATAACCCGTAATGTTTACTAGTACCTCCTTGGTCATAAAATCTCCTTAAAGTCCTTAAAACATCAAGTTTCTCAACCAAATTTTGACATAGCTTCCCTAGTATATTCCTATACCCAAACACTTAGTTTTTCATCCTTAAACAACCGAGAACACTAAAATACCCCAAACCTAAATATGTTATTTAAATGACAAACTATGGTATATTAAGGCTAAAAAGTGCCTTATTAATGTTATTAAGCAATTTAAACCATAGTAAACACAATAAAGTACTATTAAGGCAATTTGAGCAAAAACATGCTTTAAGCTTGGGATAACCTTGGTTAAGACTCTAGGAGCTTACCAGGACCTTATTAACATTATAATGGACATTTTAAATCAACTACTAAAGAAAAACAAGCTCAAAAACAAGTTAAAACACAAATTTTGCTTTAAGGAGTCTTAAAGCACATTTTTGAAAAATTGTCTTCGAAATGGGTTTTGAGTGGATAAATGGCCATCATTACACCTTAATCAACATGTGTACTACTTAGTATCACATTAGGAAGTCCAAATCAATGGGAAATCAAAAATTTCATAAATTTGTGCACTAATTATGGCTAGTGCTCAAATAGTGCTTGTTTTAGCTCTAAGTCAACATAAGTTATTTAATTGGTCAAACTAGCTACTTTATACCTTATTTAGGTAAGGGGGCCGGTTTTTAAGGTGTGAGTCATCACACTTGGCCAGAAAAATTAAGAAAGGGAGAAGAGATAAAGTAAACACTATTTGCTTTGTAAGTAAATATCTTACAAAAGTAAAACCTCTCACCTCATTCTCTTCATTCCCTCTTGTTCCCACCGTCTTCGTCCTTCATCCTCCCAAGCAAAATCGTTTTTGCTACAGCACCTCTACCTTCTCCAACTTCATTTCCTTGTAATTTCTAGCTCCATGCTCCAAATTAAATTCCAAGACCACCTTTGTTCTGGTTAGAGCAAGCTCTACATTTCTATCTTTTCAAATCTTCAAGAACTCAAATTCGGTGCCATGGAGAATCTCCATTGAAGGAGGAAAAGCTCATCTTTTTACACCTTGTTATTCTCTTTTGCTTCAAGGTAAGAAAAGCCAAAGAAAATTCATGTTTCCTCTCATTTCATACATGGCCGAAAATCATAGTTGATGGTGCCTTGTTTTGCTCTTTTTAGAAGCTTGATTTAATCCTCAAAGGACTAGGAGGAGTCCTACCTTGTTTCTCATTCAAGCTCTCTTCCAATTCCAAGGTAAATATCAATCTTAGTGTTTAAAACACTTCTTGTAAATTAGGGTTGTTCATGAGTTAAGTATAAGGCTTAATGCTCATCACCCTTACTTATGCATTGGTTAGAAGGTTGACAAGTGAACAAGTCCTTGCTGATTTTCAATCAAAAGAAAACAAGAAAGAAAGTCTTGAAGAGGAAGAGGTAAATGACCTATCCTAATGTAGTGTTGTGCCTTAGGAAATTGAGCTTTAATTGCTCAATAAACAACCTAAAGAGCCAAAGGGAAATGAGTTAGTAAAATATCCACAAGGTGGACTATAAGGACATGGGAGCATTGTTGTGCGTATTTGCAGGTTGAAGACATTTATATGTGGAAATTCAATGTTTAAGGTTATTGCAATTTAAGGGCCTAAGAGCCATGTCATATAAGGGCCTAAGTGCCAAGCAATTTAAGTTTATGCACTATATTGTGATGTAGTGTAGTTAGGGTGCAGTTTGTGTGTAAAGAACATTCATAGAGGATTTGAGTGCCTTTGATTGATTAAGGATGAAAAAACATGTGTTTGTGTGTAAGAATGTGCTAGAGAAGCCATGTCAAAGTTTAATGGAGAAATAAAGAGTTTTAAGTATTTTACGCTGATTTTATGACCTAGGGAGTACTAGGAATCATTAAAGGTTATATAGGTGAAAGAAAGTGAACTAAGGTGCTCTTGAGTGTTAAAATGACTTAGGAATTGTCTTGGAGGATTTAGAGTTCAAATGGGTGATTTAGATACACCAAAGTCATGGAATGAGTGTTGTTAAGACTTGTGCAAATTTTGGTAAGGAGTGAATATGAACTTGGGAAAAGACGTTAAGGAGTGTGAGTAAACTAAGGATGGTGATAATGCAAAATGATTTTTGAGTATGGTTAGAATGGTTGTGGGGAACACTTTGGTTAGTTGATGTTGTAGGCATAATTCACCACTTGGAAATCCTAAGGAAAAATGTTATAAGTGTTAGGAACTTTGGGGTAAGGATTGAGTAAGTGATCAAAGAAGTTAAATAAGGCTTGATCATGAGTTATAAGGGAGGAATAGGTGCCAAAATGATGTTAGAACATATTAGGAAACTTGTGGAGAAGTTTGGGAAAAATTTGTACATTTTGAAGAAGGTTCTGTAGTCGACCGACCCAGGGGACCGACCCTGGCTGGGTCGGTCGGACTGTAATCAGCTAGCCGGGAATGCTTATGCATTCTACCGACCTAGGGGACCGACCTTGTCTGGGTCGGTCGGGCTAAAAATGGTGAACCAGAATGTCTCTGCAATGGACCGACCATAGGACCGACCCTGGTTGGGTCGGTAAAGTAGAACTTTTCAAACCCGGATGTCTTCTGCATCCGACCGACCCAGGGGTTAGGTCGGTCGGAGGGTAGGTCGGCCTTATAAAAAAAACAGAAAAGAAAATGTGGCTTTAGCAGTAAACCCTAGTGAGTATAATGAGGATAAACAAGTGTAAGTTTAAATGTGAAAACATGTCATATAATCATGTAAAGTACTTAGGTAATCGGAAGTTAAATAAGTTAATTAACCGACGTTACTTATTATGTATAGGAGCTGCATTCGGTGGTCAACGAACGCAGCAGGGACCAAGGTATGGTTTTCTTGCAGTCTGTTTGCTACCGGTTTACACCGGCTTATGTGTTTGTTTGGTTTTCTGGATGTTTATGACCTTGTAAGATTTAAATCATGAAATGAGTCTACAGTCATTGTTATTATTGTGGGGTGTGTGTACCGGTACCGTTAACCTCGAATACGTGCTAACCCGGTAATTAACCAAGCTAGGATACGTAAGAGAGTGGTACTCGGTTCTAACGTTTCAACTAAGGGAACGTTCTAACTATGGTTGTCCGTGCGTAAGTTGTGGTTTGTGGTGTTAACATATATCTCATCTTCCTTGTATGCCTAACTAGGCTTAAACACTTATGGTGTGATTGGATGTGTTAAGTTCCAACAATGGAACTACTAACAAGTGAATAGCCGGGGGGTGAGGAATCCGGGTGTCCGGTCACGCGTGTATGGTGGGGTGCCAATATCTGAATCAGATTCGACTCTCCTTATGGTATTGATTGTCTCTCCTTCTTGGATTACAATCACCCGAAAGCCTAATAAAAGGCTTTCCTACCTGACTTTTGTTCAGGCTAGGGAGATTATGGTAAGTTGTGTTTGGATCAATAAACCGACGCATCTTTGGGGAAGGGTTAACGTTCGACAAACAGAATGGTAACCCGTTTATGTACAAGCTTAACATGAGATTGAAATCAATCTCTAGGCTTACCAGGTTTGGCTAACTATCGTTTGGTTCATTTCCTAAAGTGAATCGTTTCTATTATGGTATGTGTGTGTGGTTGCTATGCAATGATTATTGCTATGCTTATGTATGTTGAATGTTAAAGTTAATTCCATGTCATTATGAGAATTAGTTGCGTGTATCCCGGTAGCCGACGGCCTGCACGTTAATCATACCAGCCAAGGGTTGCTAAGCCCCTTTGAGGCACCATATTTATTTGCAGGATGAGGATTGAAGATGCAGAGTGGCTTTAGGTGTTAAGTCTATTGAATACTTCGTTATTTTGGATATGGGACCCGGGATGTGACTGTGCTCCAGCGATATATGTTTTGGTAGTGTAAGGATGGTTATGTTGGGTTGTATGTATATATTCACACTCGGTATAGTTGGTTGTTAATTTTGGATATTAGTAACTAATGCTCGGGAGTCTGTGTCCATCATACCGATACAGCTGTACGGATTTCGCCTTGTTAGCCACGTGGGTGGCTAACGGCATGTAACACCGTTCGTTTTGGTTAAGGTTAATTTATGTTTTTCCGCTGCGTTAAACGTTTCTTGTTAAGTTAGCAGTTGGGGTGTTACAAAAAGTGGTATCAGAGCGAAGTATCGCTCTGATGACCGGAATACCGAGCTTAGGTATATACCGAGTTAGGAAGTTTAACGGTAGTTATATGAGTGAATAGTTATGGAAAGGTTAACCACTAACTAAGTGTGGATATACCTTGTCACCTGAAAGACGTTACAACCGTTGGAACCGATAAGTGTGTAAGCACAATGCTAATGTACATTCATGTGAATTTAGATGTCAGGTCGACCACGAGGAAGAGGCCGCGGGCGCGGTATAGGAGACCCGGGGGAGAACCCTACGGCTCAAGTGATGGCCGACGCAGTTACGACCGCCGTAGCCCAAATGGTTCCACAGCTAGTCGCTGCGATGCAGTAAGGGCAGCAGCAGTAGGGCGGTCGGGACCAACTAGGTCCACAGCCGCAACCACAGCCGCGCGAGACCAACTGGGTAAATGTGTTGGCAGATTTGAGGCCCCCGTCGTTCAAAGGGGAGACCGACCCGAGTAAGCTGGAGGCGTACATCTCCGAGTTGGAGACCGCCTACGAGACCTTGGACGTTCCTGCTGGTGCCAAGGTCCGTCTTGCCACTTACTACCTAAAGGGTTCGGCAAGGAACTGGTGGAAGCTGGTACGGGATGGTAAAGTTACTGATCTTGCATTCGGTTGGAGGGAGTACGTGGCACTACTGCGAAACAATTACTACCCTATGCATGTGCAAGAGGCTAAGCGCCTGGAGCTGGATAGTCTGAGGCAGGGGGACAAGATGTCGGTTGATGACTACTACACCACCTTCACCGACCTTATCCACCTGTTACCAGACCTGGGTTACTCAAACCGGGTTCTGGTGAACCGTTTCTACAGCGGACTCAGCCACCGCCTACGCTTTGGGATGGGGCCAGCTGAATACAATACCTTGCAGGTAATTGAAAACCGCTTGATGTAAATGAATGTGTATAGTGATTATGTGTGAATGTATGTGTGATGTGCGGGGCATGACTAACACCCTAAACTTCAGGAGTGCTATCATGCCGCTGCTAAGGTCAAGATTACCGTCCGACTGAGGGACGAGGACCAGGCGCATAAGCGCAAGGCGACGGGCGAGGGCCAAAGTTCGCAAGGGTACGGTGGAGGAAAGAAGAAGATATCCTACCACCAGTCCCAGAAAGGCCAGCAACAGGGCGGCAAGGGCCAAGCCCAGACCACCACTGAGGAGCCTCTGCAGCTCACTTATGCTGTTGCGGCCAAGCCCTTACGCTCGCACCCACCCAAGGGTAATAAATCGTTTTCCCGATTAAAATATAAGTGTGTGTTACCAAACTGTGAAGTGTGTATTAATAGTGTGATGTGATGACAGCTAGTGCGGGCTCTGGATCCGAGCGCCATTATTACTGCCAATGGTGCAATGGAGACCACCCCGGTAAGGACTGCAAGGGAAATGATGTGCAGTGCCACTACTGCAAAAAGATGGGGCATCGAGAATTCGAGTGCTACCAGAACCCCAACGGCAGGGACTACAGGCCTAAGGGGCAAGGAAAGGGAAAGGCCGCCGCGACCACTGAAGGCCCTAAGGCGACTAGTCAGCCTTCCTCGGACCAGGGGAACTGTAACTTCCAGAAAGGGAAGGGGTCGGGAGCTGGCAAGGCCACCCTCAATGTGGTAGATCGGTCAGAGGGAGCTGGACCCTCTTCTGGACCAGGTAATACTTAAAATTGTGGAGGGAAATAATTGATTGCTTACTGCATTTCATGCATAATTGTTAGTAAGTCTAAATGTACAACTACATGAACAATAAGTTGGAGTATAATGTATAATTATCCTAAATTAGACAATTCTAAACCATAGGAACTTTCAATATTTGTTATCCAATCCCTCCCACACCAACCCCCGAAGAGACCACCATCAACACCACCGAATTCCCGATGGAGCAATGTCAGGTTATCCAACCGGGTATGATACTATTAAATGGATACCTGACACCCGAAGCGCAAATCCACATCATCCGATGATGCGACGAACTTGGAGCAGCACTAGGAGGTTTCTACCCATCGGAATACCCGAGTGGATCGAAAATGAAGTTGAAGATGATGTGCATGGGTAAGGACTGGAATCCTTACACCCAGACATATCAAGACATGCGAGCGGAAGATGGAGCAACAATACCGAGTGTACCTGAGGAGTTCCTTCCGGTCGTTAACCACGCCGTGGGAATTGCTCAGCAAGTTGAACCGGATCCAATTCCGAGTGTTGAAGCGGATTTATGTATTGTTAACTTCTACCAGTAAGGTGGACGATTGTGTTTACACCAAGATAAGGACGAAACACCCGAGTCTCTGAGTAAGGGAGTACCCGTGATGTCTTGGTCCATTGGTGATACCAGTATTTGTGTATGGCGAGCAGAAGCGTGCTGATCTCATGAAGAAGTTGGTGTTGAATTCAGGTGATGTACTAATCATGGGTGGGTAGTCGAGGATGCTGTATCATGGTATCAAGAAGATCAAACTGAACATGGCACCTCCGACAGTAATCAATGCCACACACATGAAACCTGGACGTTTGAATTTGACCTTTAGGCAGTTCTGAAGCCATGTGTAACCATGTAATATGTGAAACCAGTTGTATGTTAAGGATGCTATATATTTAGCTATGTCAACACAATGTAAACCGACTTATGGTGTAAAGAGTGTGTTAATGAATAAAACCGTGTTATTTTTTAGTATACCAACCGTGTTGTTACCGTTGTACCTATAAAGTTTGTGAAATGAACTAGGCTGTGCACTCGGAACGGGAGGTACACTGAGTGTGTGTAATGAGACAGAAGCCGGCAAAAGCGGCACTATCCTCACCGGTACCTTCCCAGTTAATGGCGTGGACGCATCGATCTTGTTCGACTCTGGAGCCTCACACACGTTTATCTCGCTTTCATTTGCGAGGAGGTTGGGGTTAGACGGTGAAGAGATGCCTGACTTCTTAGTCACTCTCCCGTCCGAGGAGCGGATCAAGTGTACCCGCTATTACCGAGATGCCATTGTCCGAATCAAAGATGAAGAGTTTCCGATCGACATGATAGAGTTTGAGGGACTCGGATTCGATGTAATTGTGGGGATGAAGTGGTTGGAGCGGTACAAAGGCCGAATCCTATGTGCCGAGCACCGTCTACTCCTTCGGAGTCTGATTGGGGTTACCATATCATACCGCCAGAGGCCTAGGGAGCCTTCGACTCAGATTATCTCCGATATGGCCATGTATCGTGAGTCTATGTCCAGGACATAGAGAGAGATCTGGAGTTCAGCCCAGATGTGCCGGTAGTGTCGGAGTTTCCTGATGTCTTTCCTAAGGAACTGCCGGGCATGCCGCCAGCACGGGCAGTGGAGTTCGAAATTGATTTGGTTCCGGGCACCGGACCAATAGCGAAGGCGCCCTACCGTATGGCTTCAGCTGAGATGACAGAGCTCAAGGAGCAGCTGCTAGACCTACTCGACAAGGGATTTATACGCCCGAGCGTTTCACCATGGGGAGCACCGGTCCTCTTTGTGAAGAAGAAGGACGGTAGTCTCCACCTCTGCATCGATTACAGAGAGCTTAATGCTGTTACGGTGAAGAACCGTTATCCATTGCTACGTATCGATGGTCTATTTGATCAGTTGAAAGGAGCATCTGTATTCTCTAAGATCGACTTGCGATCGGGTTACCACCAGATTGCTATTTGAGAGGGTGACATTGAGAAGACCGCTTTCCGAACCAGATATGGTCACTACGAGTTCACGGTTATGCCGTTTAGTCTATCCAATGCACCGGCCAAGTTTATGGATTTAATGAACCGCTTGTTCAGAGATCAGTTGCACAAGTCAGTGGTAGTCTTCATCGACGATATTCTTGTGTATTCAAAGTCGAAGGGTGAGCATGAAAGCCACCTGAGAAGTGTGTTGCAAACATTGAGGGAGAACCAACTATACGTGAAGTTCTCCAAGTGTGAGTTATGGTTAGACCAAGTTTCCTTCCCTGATCATGTTATTTCTGAGGCCGGGGTCACTGTGGATCCGGCCAAGATTGATGCGGTGAGCACCTGGCCTAGGCCGAAGACGGTTACCGACATCCGGAGCTTCCTCGGTCTGGCCGGATATTGTAGGAGGTTTGTGAAGAACTTCTCCAGTGTCTCGAAGCCGATGACTTCCTTAATGAAGAAGGATGCACCATTCGAGTGGACAGACGACTGTGAGAGTTCCTTCCAGAGTCTCAAGGACGCTCTGACTTCTGCACCAGTGCTGACTATACCAGACGGTACAGATGGTTTTGAGGTCTACTGCGACGCATCAGGCAGAGGTATGGGTTGTGCGTTGATGCAACACGGGAAGGTCGCTGCTTACGCCTCCTGACAGCTGAAGAAGCATGAAGAAAACTACCCTACCCACGATTTAGAATTGGGTGCCATTGTCTTCGCCTTGAAGATATGGCGACATCATTTGTATGGGGTAAGCGTGACAATTTATTCAGACCACAAAAGTCTGAAGTATCTGTTCACTCAGAAAGAGTTGAACATTAGGAAAAAAAGGTGGGTCGAGTTTCTGAACGACTACGACATCAACCTTCAGTACAAGGAAGGTAAGGCGAATGTGGTAGCTGACGCATTGAGTCGCCGAGCACACTCTCTCCATTCGCTAGTCTCTCACTATAGCTTGGTTGAAGAGGTGCGGAGTGCTCAGATGTCGGATCAGTACATGCAAGAGATCAGGTAGAAGCTGATTGATGGCACATTCGAGAGTCAGAAGTACGACTTCCGACTTTACGATGATGACCTGATTAGGCTGAATGGCCGATTGTGTATTCCGAGAAGTAGCACCGAGCTGAAGGAGCGCATAGTGAGTGAATCCCACTATTCTACTACTTCGATTCACCCCAGAGCTTCAAAGATGTATAAGGGTATGAAAAGGTATTTTTGGTGGACTGGAATGAAAAAGGATGTGAATGATTATGTGGTAAGGTATCTCACTTGTCAGAAAGTCAAGTTTGAGCACCAATGGCATGACGGTATGGTGCAGCCAATGCTAGTGCCAGAGTGGAAGTTCCATGACATTTCCATGGACTTCGTAGTAGGGCTTCCGCCTACAAGGGGAGGTCTGAATATGATATGGGTCGTTGTTGACCGACTGACCAAGGTGGCCTGATTCATTCCGATGAATGACACTTGGAAAGTGGCAAAGCTAGCAGAGCTCTTCGACCGAGAGATTATACGGCATCATGGGGTACCGAAGACTATCGTGTCTGATAGGGATACCAGATTCCTCTCGAGGTACTGGAGATCTACACGGGAAGCGCTTGGTACCAAGCTGAAGCTGAGTACAGCGTTCCACCCTCAGACAGATGGTCAAGTGAGCGCACCATTAAGACGCTCGAAGATATGTTACGTGCATATGCACTTGACTTTCAGACCAGCTGGATCGATAAGTTACACTTGATCAAGTTTAGCTACTACAACAGTTACCATGCTTCGATCAAGATGTCCCCTTTCCAGGCATTGTACGGTAGACCATGCCGCATGCCTTTATTGAAATACCCCTAACGTTTAAATAATTAAATAAAGGTAAATAAATATTATTTAGGGGATTATTAAACCCTGAGAAAAGTATATAAACACTTAAGCGTTAAGACGCACCAAACTCCTTAAGGTCCGAAACGAGCGTTAAAAGCTCGACCTTAAGTTAAACAACTATATAAGCTATGGACATTATATGAATTTAACCAAGGATCATTTTATGATCTTTAAGATACAAGTTCTCAGTTAGAACTGAGTAAAAATACAATATACTCGGAAGTTTCTGATGTGGGCCCCATAAAGGCCCGGGAATGCCTAGGAGGAGTGCCAAGGTGGCACGAACCCCTATATAAATTTTTCTTAGAGTTCCTAAAATTATTATTAATCATTCTAAAGAGAATTACCAAGCTACTTTTTTAAAAATAAACAAAGAGCTCGGGG
Source organism: Limonium bicolor (assembly GCA_023374045.1). Lineage (NCBI taxonomy): Eukaryota > Viridiplantae > Streptophyta > Magnoliopsida > Caryophyllales > Plumbaginaceae > Limonium > Limonium bicolor. The sequence goes on from CM041778.1 coordinate 306,260,198, forward strand.
GAAATTTCTTAACGCTCCTTTTTGCCCCGGGAGTGTCCCGTGAGCCCGAACATTGAGTTACAAGTTTATATAACCCCATATAACTTAATGTAACACCTTAACATATTATTATTGACTATAAAAAATGTCAATAAACACTTGGAACTCATAGCGACTAATTGTTTCCTAAAAAAATCCTTTAAGCACAAAAATGCACCTTCGGGTGTCACAAAAATGCGTTTTACGCAATTACGTTGAAGCTTTTGAGGAGCCACGAGTTAGTAATATAAAAAGTGGATAAAATTACCATCTAAATCAATTGATGACAGTGCTAAAATCATAGCACAACCAGGGGCGATTTTTTAGACCAAAAAGATACCTAAAATCAGCATTTTTACCTTAAAACTTTCACCTTTACCATCATATAATGTACCAATTAAATGCTGGAACCTATTACACATATTAGTATGGTCTTAGTACAATATAATGGGACAGGAATTAAATGAAAAATTAATCCCATTTAACTCCCATCCCATGCGTTAAAATGGGTGACATTTGACTAAGTTTTGACAAAAATATTGCCTAATGCAATGTGACTCATCCTAGCATGTGATGTGTGTTAATGTAACAAGTATAATCGGTTGAATTAAGCTCCTCCATACGTATAACCTGCTAGGAAACAAAGGTTGATTAGTATAAGATAAGAAAAGAAATGAAAAGCATATCTAGTCACACCTCACCTAGATAATTAAACAAAGTAAATCATTTGATCAAAGAGCATGTTGGTGTCGATAGTGGATAGAACATTAAGGAGATAGGTGCTGTATGATTACTAACTAAATTAATCAAGGAGACAAGGACCTAACTTGAAATACCCCGAACTTAAATATAGGGATTAAAATAAATCTAATACGTATTTAAGGGCCTAATGGTACCTAATTAATATTGTAAGGAAAAATAAATCCAAAAGAAATAAAGTAACGCTTAAAAGGCGAAAAACGCTAAATAAGCGTTAAATAACCATAGGAGGTATGAGACCTCGGTTAGCGTATTATATGGATTCTAAGGTTTAATAAGACCTAAATAATATATGGGAACAACTCCCGAAGAAAACGGATCCAAATAAAGTAATAAAACGCTAATAGAACTTTAGAGCACGTTTTTCGAGAGAACCCGAAAACGTGACTTTAAGTGGTCAAACGGACCCGTAAAAATTATAAATCACTAAATAATAATTATTAAGCACTTATGGAAGCTTAATAACTAATAAAAATAATTAAACGAGGAAATTCCGGAAAACGGGCCCGGTTAGTGAATAGTACCCAAACCGGGTAAAATAACGAGCGTTTTCTGTAAAAGACGAAAAACGCTCCAGCTTGTATACTATATGGGGGCCGGTTTTTACTAGCTAAATAACCCCGCACACACACACATGTAACTAGCTAATTAAATAAGAGAGCTAAAAGCAAAAAGCAATAAAGTAAACATTACTTTATTTCCCTCCCTCTCACCTCACTCTCACATTCACTCCTCTCTCTTTCCTCTTCCCCCTCTCTATCGTACTCTCCCTCTTCCTCCTCCCTTGGGCTGCGATTTTGAGCTCCCCCTTTACAACCATGGAAGCTCCATCTTCTCCTCCTTGCTCCATCCTCATGTAAGCTCCAAATCGAAAATAAATTACATATTTGAACTCCCCTCATTCTCCTCTACATTTCCCTCTTTTCAAAATTCGAAAAGGATGAGTTTCATCTCCATGGGTTTTCCCCATTTGAAGAGAAAAGCACACCATTATGGAGCTTGGAGTCTCCTCTTTCCAACAAGGTAAAAATTTACATGAAAAACTCTTGTTCTCTTCATTCTTCTTCACAACCGATTTTTGCCCCATTGTAACACTCCATTTTCTCTCTCTTTTGAGCTTAATATCAACCTTGCAATGGTGGTGGATTCACCTTCTTGAACCAAGGGCTAAAACCCCTCTTAAAAGCTTCAAAAGGTAAACCCTAGAAATTGTGTTTTAACACTTTAAATGAATTAGCACTAATTTAAGGATTAGTAGTTTAATTGCACTTGTTTTATGTGCTTTGGGTGGTGGGAATGGAGTTTGGTAACTCCATTCCCCATATGACCGATTTGGGCAAGGAAGAAAGAAGAGGAGAATTGGAAAAGGAATGAAGAAATATAAGCTCAAGGTAAGAGCTCCCTCTTAATAATAATTTATGCATTAGAGTAAGGGAATAGGAAAACAAATAAAAGAACTTAAACTATTGTATTGGTATTGTAGTATTGGAAGTTTGAGTAATTGTGAGTAAGTTTGAGTATTTGTGCATTAGTATGTGAATTGTAGGCCTTGGAGCCAAATGGTTGTGTATGAGAATTGGTATTGATGTTTGATGGAATATTGGTGTATTGGGATGGATTTATATTTGCTTAATTGCTGGTAGGACCCTTGTATGGGTGTGGCTAGAATAGGAATGATTTTGGTGAAAATGTGTATGTGGATAAGTAAGGAAAAGTAGGTGAGCTATGGCAAATTTTTGGTGGGAAATGTACATTTATGGATGACTTGGTGAATGGGAGAACCAAGGTGTGTATTGGAGTTAGTAGGTATGTTAGTAGTGATGGAGAGGTAGTTGTAGTAAGGGGAAACAAGAGGTGTGAAAAGCTGTAGCAAAAGGATACAAGAATGTATGGAAAAGTTGGGAAAAATTAGTGTGTAAGATTTGGTAAAATGAATGTTGGACTTGGGTATAGATGGTACAATTGCTTGGAAATGAATTGTCTTGGTAAGAGGAAGTATTTGGGATGCTAGGAATGACATTGATGGAGGAAGTATTGAGTGGTAGAAGTTACAACAAAAATCTGTAGCATAGGTAAAACAAAACTGTTACGTTGGTTGGAAAAGAAGTGAGGAATTTGTGTAAGATTGATTGATGGATTTAGTAAGGAGTTTGGTGGATGAACTAAGGTGTATTAGGAGGTTTAATTAGTGCAATAACATGTGGGATTAAGTGTAGGAACAATGGGGAAGTAGTGGGTAAAAGAGAGAACTGAAAACAGAAATTAAAATGCAAATACTGGGCCGGACCGAACTTGCGACCGGACTTGCAAGTTCGGTCGAGCCCAGATTTACAAAGACGGGTGAGCTACTGGAATCGACCGAACTTGCGACCGGACTTGCAAGTTCGGTCGGACCAGAAATTTTCCCCCGTCTGTAACCTACTGGAATCGACCGAACTTGCGACCGGACTTGCAAGTTCGGTCGGCCAGAAAATTTTCCGAGGATACCTACTGGAATCGACCGGACTTGCGACCGGACATGCAAGTTCGGTCGGTCCAGAAAAATTTCCCGAGGATAGCTACTGGAATCGACCGAACTTGCGACCGGACTTGCAAGTTCGGTCGGGCCAGAAATTTCCGGTGTAGATAGCTACTGGAATGGACCGGACTTGCAAGGTCGGTCGCAAGTCCGGTCCAGTCAAAAAAAAAAAAAAAAAAAAATTATTATTATTATTCAATAATATAATTATATATAAGTATATATATATATATGTATACCCACATATATATATAAATGTACATGTATGAAGCATGCTAATAGTAAGTAAGAAAATAAAACTTAAGGTAATGAAAATAAGTAAGTAATGTGTAAGTGTAGGAAGCTTAAGGACTTAGTAAGTATGAATTAGTAAACATAGTAAGAGCAATTGAATTAAGTAGTAATAGTTAGATTAATCGTTTGAATGTATGTATATCATAGGATTTGAATTGTGAATACCGGAGGAACATTGGGATACAAGTACAACGGTGAAAGGTATGATTTCTTCATGCCCTGTATCCTAATCTGGTTACCCCGATTTGTGCTTACTTGATCACCTAATAAGATAATTGCACGAATCGGACTATATTGCACTTACTTGTGTTGTGTATATTGTTCTTGGTATATTTCTCTTGAACAATAGTTTGTATAATTCATGAAATGAATGGATGATGATAGTGTAAATGAATCTTGTATTGTACTCATGTATTGTATTGTATTTAGTATGAATGTATATTGGGCATTGTATTTGTAAATGTGGCTTGAATGTTGACTTGTGCTAATTCCTAACTATCTAACTCCTAACTTAAGTGAGTAAATTGGAATGAGTACAAGTCCGATATAGCTTCGGCCACGCGTGAGGATGAGGTGACACAAGAGGTTGGATCCGATTCCTGGTTCGTAAGCTGGTCCACGGCCCAAATCCCTTAAGTGGGTAGCATCCTGGATTAGTGAACCAAGTAAATCCCGGAGGTGGGACGGAGTAGTCCCCAGGGCCGGAGGTCCCGACGACTTAACTTGAGTAAGAGTAAGAGTAAGTAAGTAAGTATGAGTATGAGAATGAGTAAGTATGTGTATGCATGGAGTAAATGAGTAAAAGAGTAATCTCCACCCGATTAACCCGGGTGGACCAATGAAGCTAACAAGAACTGTACTTGTGTATGTACTGAGTATGTGTATTCGGAAGAAGGTAAGTATGTATTGGATGGTTATATTGTATACCCTGTATGCAATGAAGTGTATGTATGTATGCTTGTGTAAGTATTGTATTGTGTATAAAGCATGTATGCATGTATGTTGAATGAAATCAACCGCATGTATTCGACCAAGTGGTCGGCGTACCCTCACTAGTACGCGGGGTATGCGGTTATCATGCTCGGCGAAAGCTGACCCCTTCGGGGGACATTTTTTAGTGTGCAGGTACCCGAAGCGGATGTGGCCAAGGAGGAGTCCGGCGGCACACCCTTGTATTTAGAAAGTAAGTAGTTGTGAGGAACGGGTAGTGTGTAGACTCGTAAGGAGTATGTATGAGATTGAAGGAGGTATTGTAATTGTAATTGGAACTTAGTAAACTCGGTATGTAGACTGTATGGTATTGAACTTGGAGTATTGTAATGAATGGGATGTTGTAGTATTTGATTCGGTAATTGGAGTAGGTATGATAAGTGCGTAGTACTCGGATATTCCGGTCCATCAGACCGATGCTGAACGTAGAAGTAGCAGCCTTGTTAGTCACGTGGGTGACTAACGGCATTGTATCACCCATTGTAAGTAAAGTATGTCCGCTGCGTGTATCTGATTTGTAAGGAGATTGGACGGTAAGCATTGTATTAATAGTAGGGGTGTTACAAAAAGTGGTATCAGAGCGAAGTATCGCTCTGATGACTGGAAATACCGAGCTTAGGAATACCGAGTTAGGAAGTAGAAGCTTAGGGCTAAGGGCTGAGTGTTAGCATTAGAGATATGCTAGTTAGGAACTACCGGTGAGTACCGGATGCCTACAATACCAGTCCCGCCCGCCGCAAACCCCCACTGTATAACTTGGGAAAGGACGCCAGAGAGAAGAAAGCCTTCTCATACTCGGGAGAACCCGATCTGGCAGTTGTGAGCAATCACACAGTAAACAAGAACCGACGCGTAGTAGATTCCAAGAAATGGAAGATCCGGAGATGAATCCCGGTTGAACAATGCCGCACTTAATAGCGGGGGAATAAGCACTCCAACCACAAGGAGGCTACAACTTACAACAGCATGGGGCGACATGCTTAGCAGTCGCAGAACCTAGCTAAACAACCAGCAGCAGGAAAAGAAGCGCTAAACGTACAACGAAATGGAAAGGGAGCAGTAATGGGACCCGAGACACAAGTCTGCGGGACAACAGTAATAGCCAAGCAGCACCACCAACGGCATAGCTGGCTAAGAACATAGTCAGCGATTAACCCAAACTACAACGCCAAAGGGCTGCAATACCTGGCCAATATGGCTCAGACAACTCAAGGACAACCATGAGATATACAATAGGACTACAAGAGTAGTGCCTAAACAAGGAGGCTCAGTAACCACCACAGATGTGGGAACGAGCCACAAGGAACGACGCTAAACCGAATAGAATGGGAGTCTCCAAGGATTGGAGATCCCGATCAACAATCCGTCAGATCAAAAGAAGCTACCTAAATGAGCGGTATACCGATTGCAGATCAACAAGATCGAGGAAAGGTCAACAAGACTAAAATACAAGAAACCACACCAAGATTGGTATAGGATTATCCAAAAACCACCGATACCGCACTTGCCAAGGCAAGTGCAGTAAAGACAATATGTAAAGGAACACTAATACGTCACAAGTACATAGTAATGTACGGTGACAGTAACGAAATAACCACAGGATCAAACATCCTAAAACTGAAGGAATGGAACCTTGGAAAGGCCTAACGGCCCGACCACTGTATTTAGCATACCAGTCAGCGGAGGCTAGACTTGTCAAGACCTCAAACGTGGCTATGCCATGAGAGACTTCTTTTAACACCGAACCACTGTTTTAAAACCCAAAATTTTCTTTTCAAAACCTCAAACCTCTTTTAAAAACCTTGGATTTTAAAACCGAACCAACATGATTATGGTGAGTATCATAGATGATACAAGAGGAGTTGACAATAGAATACTTCACCTAGGCGTGTGACGAACACTACAAGTGTACCCATTACGGGATGTGGGACAACCGCACTCGAAGGAGCTTGCGGGCCCGACATATAGTTGGGTAAGTGGCAACGTATCAGCATGGTACCCCACGTATGACATGTAGTGTACGACACACGGGAAGTAGTCAGCTCCGTTCTACGGACCATCAGTGAGTTCAACCAGAACAACTGGACACCTCAGACAATTCAGCGTAAAGGAACTCAGAATCCATCTGAAGATAAGGAGTAAGAACTAGGAAGTGCATAAGGCACAGACTAAACAGTATAGACATGGATATGTCTCAAATAATCTAAGCAATTACCTGACAGCTGGACGGAATGCCCAGCCTAAACACATGAAGGCGAATGCCTAATGTGAACCTAACAATGCTCAACAAACGGGACAGAATTCCCAAGAGCAACCCCAAGATTACCACGAGTACACTCCATCATTGAAGGGGATATCAAACCTAGTCCTAAGCACTAGGAGCAAGTGTAAACAGTCTACCCAAGAACGGGAGACGTTACAACCCAAAAGGGGACGACTCAGCTATAATACAATAAGACGGTATAGAGGACGACACACGTTATAAACATTAGCCGGATGTACGGCACAGCCACCAACACCCAGGAGCGATCCTTGAAGGGTGTCTGCGTTAATAACAGTCGAGCAACCGTAACGACATGAGCACGGGAGCTAAAACGAACACTCGGTTAGGACACCGAAGGGATTTCACTTTACAGGAAATGCCCTAAAATACTGAGAGGCACCTATTAACACCTGATTGCATAAAGGGTCTCCTATGAACGGAAGCGTGATGCCACGACTTACCATGGAGCCCAATAATACCTCCAACCTATGACGGTATACGTGGAGTGGAAACATGTATAAGCCGCTTGCAAAGAGCATAGCTTGCAGCAATACGACTCAGAAGTCGTAAACCAGATACGTTATATAAACTTAAACGGTTGCAAAACCGGCACCAATTGTTAACAAGACCTACAAGAGATATTGCCTCATACGACAAGAAATCAACAACTGGACCATAAATCCAACCCAACATCCTGAGTGGCTTGTAGTAATGGCCACCTCAGTGTCACTGTCACTAGAGGACCAGTCTAGTATACAGTTGACGGAGTTAAATACCCCTCATGCCTTCTGTAGCAATTGTACACAGAGGCATAAGAATCATGATAATGCCAACAATGGCCTAGTCCACACTTGGACACTACGAGAACCCAAGGGAAAGTACCCCTCGTTAACCGAAGACCACCAAGGTGGTGAAGATGTGAATCCTTAGAAAGGTTTCCATCTATTATAACAGTAAAGCCTACGCATATAGATATTGCCAAGAGGCGATGGAATCAGGAAATGAGATTTCCAAACCATTACGACTTAAGGGAGTAAGTATACTCCTCATGCACCCAAGCATGTGGTGAACCATTACATAAATACTCACATGGTAAACCTTGTCATGAGACCTATGAGTGGCAACAACCTCTCAACCAGAACTTCATTTACCAATGATAGAACGGGACCAGGAAACCCTTGAAGTTTCACGGGATGTCCTGGTAAAATACATACAAGCAAAACTACACAGCCAGAGCCTAAACCAATGCTCAGCACCGAAAGGCAATAATTAACAAAGCAGTTAATGTGAACGCACACTGAACACCATGAATGATTAACGCTCAAGAGAGCTTATGACCCGATGAGTTATCTCATCCTTGGTCAACCAAGATACTTGGTGAATTGTATCACAATAATGATAGGATGTGAGGTAAGCTAACCTACACATGAAACCTAAACTGAAATAAAACATCCCCACATGGGAAGATAGTAGTAGTGCGGTATGCTACGACAACCGTCATACACACGAACATGGGAAACCCCAGGGTTCATACCATAAGGAATGGTGCCAATGACAATGGCAATGAGTAAAGAGAAACTATCACAGTAACGGAAACAGTAAAACAATGTTGTATAATGAGTAGAAGCGGTGCGCAACAAGCGACCAATATGAGGAAGTAACAGATAATGACACGGAGTATAAGTACGAATAACACAGAAATATTCTTTCCATCACATAAGTGACTTACTGTCAAGCGTTTACGCCTCTGCACTCTGTATGACTGAGTGTTTTGGTATTGCACTTGGCAGCTAATGATCTAATGGGATGGCTAGGGATATGGAGAATGTAAACCGTAGTAAACCTTTCTTTTCACCAACAAACATGGCACTAGCCAGTTCAGCAAACTTAGCAACAAACCGTGCGGCCTAAGGCCAAAGAAGCACGAAGAGTGTACAATACACTAACAATCACAAAGTGTGAATTCCAATGGAATGAGGAGTGAAAAGAGACGTAAGAAAGTCACTAGGACCGACGCATAGAGATGCAAGGTCATACAAGTAAAGAACACTTGTACTGAACCAGGGAAACTGGTAGAATTCAGAAGCTAGTGACACCAGAGGAAGCACTACAACTAAGTAGTGACTTAACCTCGCCCGACAATAAGTCGGAGGAGCTTAACAAATAATCGTAGAAGCACGAATAGCATGTGCAGAAGATTACCAGAGATCTGGTTATAAACCTCAAACTCATTGAGTTCAAACACGGTAAAAGATTACCGCATTTGCTTAATAAACCTTATGCCCATAATAGACGGATAAAGGGTGATGCATAGTACGTTAAGGATAGCACGAAGGGCAAATAACCCGAGTTATCAGGGTCGCGCAGCAGAAGCTAGTGGGCCCCAGTTAGTAAGTATAGCAAATGGCTATTAATGCCTGAAGCCTAATAGGCTAGAACCGAATTAATGATGAGTTAAATAAACTCATATAGAAATCCTTGGTGCAAAGACTAAACCATTGGTATGGTTGAGACCCTTTGACCAGAGTATATTGTATAATGTACCGTAGTGAAGCTAAACGCTTCAGTTTGCCCAAATTGATTAAACCAATGTTTAATAATAATAACATATGGTAGATTACGTGGGCGTAATCCCTTTTAAGGGGGGTAGAGCGAAAACCGCTTGATGTAAGTTTTGTAAATAAAACACATAAACCATAATGTGCATAGCACAAATGAGAATCAAATTAATGATTGATACTATGTTAAATAGACATAAGTACTCGTCCATATTGTAATTATGGTAAATAAGCATTAGATATGCAAATACCATAGGGCGAATATACCCATCGTGTAACCCAGTGTAAGGGTATTAGTAAAGAAGAGTAATGAGTAGTGGACGGAGCTCCACAAGTATTGTAACTCTTGAAGAAGTAGTAGGAAGTAAATGAGATAGTAGATGAATGAATTCTAAAGAGTAGTGTATTCGTAAGTAAAATTATCGGAAGTAAATTGAGAACAATTAAACTCTACAAGTATGATAATTCCTAATTAAAATATTTGAAACAATTGAGGGTAATGGATGGAAGTAGTGAAGGTTGATGAAATGAGCACTTAGGTATTGAACCATGGAGTAAAGCATTTGGAAATAGAGTGAGGATGATTGATGGATCGAATCCATCCTTTGGAGATGTATGAATGACTAGGGAGAATTAAAGATAAACATGGAAATAATTGAATTAATTGCTTGTTGAAACTGACGTGGGAAGTCGAACTTGATCCTGATCAGATCAAGGGAAACCGAACACAAATTGGGGTGGAAAGATAGTTCAACACTGATGCTGATCACATCAGGGTTGAATGATTCTTGAAGCTCCCCTTAAGTGGTCACAAGAATCACACTTAGGATAGAAGTAATGAATATAAATTGGAATTTGGAGTTGAATGTTTTAGAAAATTTTAATTGGTAGTGGTGAAAGAATTTCTTTAGTATGGAAAATGAGAACCTGCTAGAAGTGTGTATCGAAGGAAATAGTAAGGTAGTATGTTGTATTACTCCAAGGGCAGCGGGACATAGAGGAGTCCTGTGTCCAGACGACCTTGGTGCCCGAGGGATTGTAAGTGTATTGCATCGCTTTGGGGATAGCTTTGCACTGTATGTATGTATAAAGCTTGTAATGAGGAACTGGATGGCTGGTAGTAATGTGGATTTGGGAAAGTATTGTACATTGGTAAGGTATGGTATGTAGAAACCCGGAGTAATGGATTTAGGGATTGTACGGAGGAAGGATGTATGACCTTGGCATTAGACAAGTATAAATGAGTAAGTATAGTAATCCCATAACCTCGAACAACTTTGAGGACAAAGTTCTTAAGGGGGGTAGATTGAAATACCCCGAACTTAAATATAGGGATTAAAATAAATCTAATACGTATTTAAGGGCCTAATGGTACCTAATTAATATTGTAAGGAAAAATAAATCCAAAAGAAATAAAGTAACGCTTAAAAGGCGAAAAACGCTAAATAAGCGTTAAATAACCATAGGAGGTATGAGACCTCGGTTAGCGTATTATATGGATTCTAAGGTTTAATAAGACCTAAATAATATATGGGAACAACTCCCGAAGAAAACGGATCCAAATAAAGTAATAAAACGCTAATAGAACTTTAGAGCACGTTTTTCGAGAGAACCCGAAAACGTGACTTTAAGTGGTCAAACGGACCCGTAAAAATTATAAATCACTAAATAATAATTATTAAGCACTTATGGAAGCTTAATAACTAATAAAAATAATTAAACGAGGAAATTCCGGAAAACGGGCCCGGTTAGTGAATAGTACCCAAACCGGGTAAAATAACGAGCGTTTTCTGTAAAAGACGAAAAACGCTCCAGCTTGTATACTATATGGGGGCCGGTTTTTACTAGCTAAATAACCCCGCACACACACATGTAACTAGCTAATTAAATAAGAGAGCTAAAAGCAAAAAGCAATAAAGTAAACATTACTTTATTTCCCTCCCTCTCACCTCACTCTCACATTCACTCACCTCTCTCTTTCCTCTTCCCCCTCTCTATCGTACTCTCCCTCTTCCTCCTCCCTTGGGCTGCGATTTTGAGCTCCCCCTTTACAACCATGGAAGCTCCATCTTCTCCTCCTTGCTCCATCCTCATGTAAGCTCCAAATCGAAAATAAATTACATATTTGAACTCCCCTCATTCTCCTCTACATTTCCCTCTTTTCAAAATTCGAAAAGGATGAGTTTCATCTCCATGGGTTTTCCCCATTTGAAGAGAAAAGCACACCATTATGGAGCTTGGAGTCTCCTCTTTCCAACAAGGTAAAAATTTACATGAAAAACTCTTGTTCTCTTCATTCTTCTTCACAACCGATTTTTGCCCCATTGTAACACTCCATTTTCTCTCTCTCTTTTGAGCTTAATATCAACCTTGCAATGGTGGTGGATTCACCTTCTTGAACCAAGGGCTAAAACCCCTCTTAAAAGCTTCAAAAGGTAAACCCTAGAAATTGTGTTTTAACACTTTAAATGAATTAGCACTAATTTAAGGATTAGTAGTTTAATTGCACTTGTTTTATGTGCTTTGGGTGGTGGGAATGGAGTTTGGTAACTCCATTCCCCATATGACCGATTTGGGCAAGGAAGAAAGAAGAGGAGAATTGGAAAAGGAATGAAGAAATATAAGCTCAAGGTAAGAGCTCCCTCTTAATAATAATTTATGCATTAGAGTAAGGGAATAGGAAAACAAATAAAAGAACTTAAACTATTGGTATTGTATTGTAGTTTGAGTATGTGAGTAGTTTGAGTATTTGTGCATTAGTATGTGAATTGTAGGCCTTGGAGCCAAATGGTTGTGTATGAGAATTGGTATTGATGTTTGATGGAATATTGGTGTATTGGGATGGATTTATATTTGCTTAATTGCTGGTAGGACCCTTGTATGGGTGTGGCTAGAATAGGAATGATTTTGGTGAAAATGTGTATGTGGATAAGTAAGGAAAAGTAGGTGAGCTATGGCAAATTTTTGGTGGGAAATGTACATTTATGGATGACTTGGTGAATGGGAGAACCAAGGTGTATTGGAGTTAGTAGGTATGTTAGTAGTGATGGAGAGGTAGTTGTAGTAAGGGGAAACAAGAGGTGTGAAAAGCTGTAGCAAAAGGATACAAGAATGTATGGAAAAGTTGGGAAAAATTAGTGTGTAAGATTTGGTAAAATGAATGTTGGACTTGGGTATAGATGGTACAATTGCTTGGAAATGAATTGTCTTGGTAAGAGGAAGTATTTGGGATGCTAGGAATGACATTGATGGAGGAAGTATTGAGTGGTAGAAGTTACAACAAAAATCTGTAGCATAGGTAAAACAAAACTGTTACGTTGGTTGGAAAAGAAGTGAGGAATTTGTGTAAGATTGATTGATGGATTTAGTAAGGAGTTTGGTGGATGAACTAAGGTGTATTAGGAGGTTTAATTAGTGCAATAACATGTGGGATTAAGTGTAGGAACAATGGGGAAGTAGTGGGTAAAAGAGAGAACTGAAAACAGAAATTAAAATGCAAATACTGGGCCGGACCGAACTTGCGACCGGACTTGCAAGTTCGGTCGAGCCCAGATTTACAAAGACGGGTGAGCTACTGGAATCGACCGAACTTGCGACCGGACTTGCAAGTTCGGTCGGACCAGAAATTTTCCCCCGTCTGTAACCTACTGGAATCGACCGAACTTGCGACCGGACTTGCAAGTTCGGTCGGCCAGAAAATTTTCCGAGGATACCTACTGGAATCGACCGGACTTGCGACCGGACATGCAAGTTCGGTCGGTCCAGAAAAATTTCCCGAGGATAGCTACTGGAATCGACCGAACTTGCGACCGGACTTGCAAGTTCGGTCGGGCCAGAAATTTCCGGTGTAGATAGCTACTGGAATGGACCGGACTTGCAAGGTCGGTCGCAAGTCCGGTCCAGTCAAAAAAAAAAAAAAAAAAAAAAATTATTATTATTATTTCAATAATAATATTATATAAGTATATATATATATGTATACCCACATATATATATAAATGTACATGTATGAAGCATGCTAATAGTAAGTAAGAAAATAAAACTTAAGGTAATGAAAATAAGTAAGTAATGTGTAAGTATAGGAAGCTTAAGGACTTAGTAAGTATGAATTAGTAAACATAGTAAGCAATTGAATTAAGTAGTAATAGTTAGATTAATCGTTTGAATGTATGTATATCATAGGATTTGAATTGTGAATACCGGAGGAACATTGGGATACAAGTACAACGGTGAAAGGTATGATTTCTTCATGCCCTGTATCCTAATCTGGTTACCCCGATTTGTGTGCTACTTGATCACCTAATAAGATAATTGCACGAATCGGACTATATTGCACTTACTTGTGTTTGTGTATATTGTTCTTGGTATATTTCTCTTGAACAATAGTTTGTATAATTCATGAAATGAATGGATGATGATATGGTAAATGAATCTTGTATTGTACTCATGTATTGTATTGTATTTAGTATTGTATATTGGGCATTGTATTTGTAAATGTGGCTTGAATGTTGACTTGTGCTAATTCCTAACTATCTAACTCCTAACTTAAGTGAGTAAATTGGAATGAGTACAAGTCCGATATAGCTTCGGCCACGCGTGAGGATGAGGTGACACAAGAGGTTGGATCCGATTCCTGGTTCGTAAGCTGGTCCACGGCCCAAATCCCTTAAGTGGGTAGCATCCTGGATTAGTGAACCAAGTAAATCCCGGAGGTGGGACGGAGTAGTCCCCAGGGCCGGAGGTCCCGACGACTTAACTTGAGTAAGAGTAAGAGTAAGTAAGTAAGTATGAGTATGAGAATGAGTAAGTATGTGTATGCATGGAGTAAATGAGTAAAAGAGTAATCTCCACCCGATTAACCCGGGTGGACCAATGAAGCTAACAAGAACTGTACTTGTGTATGTACTGAGTATGTGTATTCGGAAGAAGGTAAGTATGTATTGGATGGTTATATTGTATACCCTGTATGCAATGAAGTGTATGTATGTATGCTTGTGTAAGTATTCTTGTATTGTGTATAAAAGCATGTATGCATGTATGTTTGAATGAAATCAACCGCATGTATTCGACCAAGTGGTCGGCGTACCCTCACTAGTACGCGGGGTATGCGGTTATCATGCTCGGCGAAAGCTGACCCCTTCGGGGGACATTTTTTAGTGTGCAGGTACCCGAAGCGGATGTGGCCAAGGAGAGAGTCCGGCGGCACACCCTTGTATTTAGAAAGTAAGTAGTTGTGAGGAACGGGTAGTGTGTAGACTCGTAAGGAGTATGTATGAGATTGAAGGAGGTATTGTAATTGTAATTGGAACTTAGTGAACTCGGTATGTAGACTGTATGGTATTGAACTTGGAGTATTGTAATGAATGGGATGTTGTAGTATTTGATTCGGTAATTGGAGTAGGTATGATAAGTGCGTAGTACTCGGATATTCCGGTCCATCAGACCGATGCTGAACGTAGAAGTAGCAGCCTTGTTAGTCACGTGGGTGACTAACGGCATTGTATCACCCATTGTAAGTAAAGTATGTCCGCTGCGTGTATCTGATTTGTAAGGAGATTGGACGGTAAGCATTGTATTAATAGTAGGGGTGTTACATAACTTATATGAGTAACTTAATACAATTAACAAAACAAAAATCTAAAGTTTCTAGCATACCATTATCGTAAGTTACATGATGAGGAGCTGCTTTGTGCTCCATAATTGACCGATCACCACCACCTGCAAGATAAGACAAGTTAGCAATATTAATTAAGCTCTAAACAATTGTCTAGTTTGCAACTAACAAAAAAAAAACTAACTAGTCTTTAGTGCTCCATTACCGTAAACACTACTTCAATTGGAAGCTGATTAAATGCTCCAGCTTGTCCGATCACACCTGCAGGAGTAAAAACAATTGAGAGATATTAATAAACTTGATAAGTCTTAAACCTTTGCCTAATGATATTAAGTAACCTAATTAATTCTCCACCACTCCTTTTAACCGTGAGTCTACTCCATATAGAGCAGCCTATATACTCCATAATGTCGATCATTTTCCACCAAGTCGATCACCTGCAAGAGGAGACAGGATTAGAACAATAATTAAGCTAAATAAACTAAAACATTACATAAAACAATGACACAAAATTGAGCTTCATTCCTTGTCTTAGTTCATTACGAGAGCTTCCCGTTCATTCCCTTGCATCATTCACGTAAGGTAAGCTCCCCATCTAGCTCTCTCTTTTCTTCATTTCCTAAGTTAATTCCTAAGTGTTAATAAACTCCATTAATGGTGTATTAGTTCCTAACACCATTTTAATGTAATTTCTTAGTTAACTCTATCAAGTCTTGAAGCAAGAAATCATCCTAGCAAACCTACAAGAAATCGCCAAGCATATATGCTCAAGTGGTTCCTAAATTCAACAACAACACAAGGAACAACAAGATCAAGTTAAGGTATATTTTCATGTTGAAAAACCTAAGTAATTCCTTATAGTATTTTTGAAACTTTAGGAACTTCTAAATCCATATTCTATTCATTATTTCATGAAGGAAACTTGGATCTACAATCATCCCAAGGTGTATCAAAAATACCTTGTTAAATTCCTAAGGTAAACTCTTGTAAAATTACTACAAATATTATTTATAAACTCTTGTTAGAAGTCTAACAAATAGATCTCCTACATATGTATAAGGAGTTCGAAATACCTTCATTAAAGTAGCATTTGGAGAGCTTGGAATTCAAGAAAAAATCAAGTACAAGAATTGTCTTGATTTAAGGGGTAAGTTATATAAGTAAGGTTTATTAAGTTTAAGTTTGATTTAAGCTTCAAACTTTGGTATAAAAATTATGTATAACCTTCAAATAAATTAAGGCCGAAAATCATAGGCTATATTGTCAAGAAAATAATTTATAACATATAAGGTAAGATTATTACCTTAAGGTATTGATTATGTGTCACAAAAATTAATTAGGATGCATATAAATATAAACCGAATTATCTATGGTTTAATTGTTCTATTTTGAGTTTATAATCATTCTAAGTCATTGGTATAATTTTTAGAAGTGTTATATGGCTTATATACATTTATATGTATTTATTATAAGGTTTAAAGCAAGTTTTAAAACAATATAATAAAATAAAATCAAAGCCGAGAATAACATGGCTATTTTGATGATTTTCGAAATATATAAGTATATTAACTTATATTATAAATTTTGGGAGCATTAAAAATAGCTACAAGTATTTATATGGCTAGTTTAATAAGTTAGGTGGTTAAAATATAAATTTTGTAAAGTTTAGTGTACATATAATAAATGCCGAGGACATAAGGGTTGATTTGGTATATTTAAGATATAATATAAGGTAGGAATTAATATATGAATTTTGGTGAATTTAAATAAGTGGTTAAGTGTTAAATAACATTTTGTAAAGTTTTGGGGCTATTTTGTAATTATTGAGAAGTTTGGGAGTGAAACCGAATTACATATGATTTAAGGGTATATTAGAGTATTAATTATGAAATTAAGTCTTGGTCAAAGTGCTGACCAAAACTTTGGGTTAAAATGATTTATGACATAAAATAATAAGTTTATAAAAGTTTAAGGGTGAATATGTAATTTATGGAAGTAATATATGAAAATAGAAATTTATATGGGCGGAAATGTAATTTAATTAAGATATGGGTTACTTTGGTTATTTAAGGAAATAAAATATTTAAACTATAGTTATAAGTTAATATGTAACTTATATAAAGTTTTGGGGTTTAAAAAGTAAATAAAGGGAAATATAAGAGTAAACCGAAAGTTAAGGGATTTATATGTGATTTATAAAAGTTGGTATAATGAGATTGTGATTTACGAAAATTAAGGTAGATATTTGGTAATTAAAAAGGTATGTGGTTAATTAATATTTACAAAGGTTATTGTGGGTAATTAGTGGATTATAAAGTTATAAGGTTATTTGGCAGCTTATAGAAGATAATATAATTGTTTTACAATTTCCGAAGTAGATATGGGTATTTAGTTAAATTATAAAAATATATGGTTATTTGGTAAGTTGTAAAAGTTAATGGGATCAATCATGATTACCGGAAATTATATGTGGTTATTTAGTAATTTATTAAGTTGTTGGGTATAATATATAAACACCGATAGTAAGGTTGGTTTTGTAATTTATAAGGAAAGGAAGTGAAACTGGTAATATAAGTATTATGGTATATTAAGGAATATAATATAAGTTTATAAAATAATTTTGGTTATAATAAAAATGACCAAGGATATAATATAAGAATAAGTAAAAATAATTATGGATGTATGATTAATGAAATAAGGATATACAGTACAGTGGGAATTCGTTATCACATGTGAGTATCACATAAAATATGAACTGTTGAATACAGAACACTAAGTCACTAAAATAACAGGGGGAATAAAAGAACATACAAAGTTATTATACAACGAGTATAAACATTACAGTGACCGTACAATAATATTTAATGAATAGTTATATTAATATTACCCAGTATTGCATGTTTAAATAACAGCGTACGGGGAGGGACTACTGAACAGGAGTTTGTCAAGCTAGCAGTTACTTGGTGAACGGTATGTTAATTGTGTGGTCTGAATGTCCTAAGGATTATCCTAAGGTCCAGACATTATGTGTTAATTATTTAAGAGTGATATCTGTGATTTTATGTGAATGATATTATATACTGTGTTGCTCAACTTGTTGCGTTTTATTTATACGCAAACGTCTTATGACTGAAAGTTTATACATCTAAACTGGAACAAGACTAACTGACCTTTAGGTATTATTGAACCAAACTGATGGTCAACTATTATAGTCTTAACTCAAGGATTGGTTGTTATGTCACTGACAAAAAGGGCTAACTTATAAAGAGAGGAATCCAGATTGTTTCGACTTTCTGGTTGCGCATTGTGATCACTATGAGAGACTCAAGAAGGGAGTCACTCCAAATCCATCAGCCACATTCGGGGATTGGCGGAAGGCACTGGCCGTTGGTGCACAGGTTCGACCGGATCGGTCAATTAACCAGGCCACAGGGTCAGCTGGTAAAGTTCCAATGGAACACAAGGGACATTCGTCCATTAATAAGTTATTAAGGTTGTCTTAACATGACACTTGAGGTGGAAAGTAATTGGAAAGGTTAAATGATCGGTTTAAAGGATAAGAGCCAAGTGACTAACTAACGAGTACAGTTTAGTACGCGTATCTTGTTTGATTATTGTTATGGTTTACTAATGTGTGATTATTGGTTATTGCTATGGGTTATTGTTGTGTGGTTTATTGGTGTTGTGTACTATTGTACACTGGTGTTTACAGGTGGATTGTTATGTGTTTGTTAAGGTTTACAGTTATTATTGTTATCATTATAAACCGGTATTTTATGTAATGAATCTAATATGAAGATGGCTAAAATGACTTAAGGAATCCAAATGATTAAGACTACATTTAGCATACCAGCATTTCGATTGCGAGCCCTTCAGTGGGCCAAAAATTCCAGGTTATGAAGAAGACTCAAGCCGGAGCGTGGGACACGGGGGTTGCTGAAGTGTTTAACAAACACCGTCGGTTTATTTTGTATTGTATTAAGGAGGATGTTGTATTCAGTTAGTTGCTCATTCAGTTGGAATTGGTTGTAATAATTAGAGTGCTCAGTATCTGTTCATCACAGCGTGAGGAGTTGTATTGTTGGAAAGAGTAAGGATGCCTTGTTACTCACAAGGGTGAGTGACGGCGTGTAACACCAAGGTTAGATAGTTTTATTTTCCGCTGCGATTTGCTATTTATTATGCTACGAGTTATGACGACATTACAGGTTTAAGATTAGGGGTGTTAGAAAAAGTGGTATCAGAGCGGAGTAATGCTCTGATGAAAGATACTGAGTCTAGGACAATGAGCATAGGAATATTAGGTTACGGGAAACGTCGGTGAGAATTCGTGACCTAGAAAGGAAAAACCCTAGGGATATCTTTATTGCTAGTAGTTAGCTTTCTTACATGTTTGTGATTGTGTATGTATCACGGTGTAGCAACCGAGTAGGAATAATAATATACTATCATAGATGTTGACAAGAGAAGGACCACGTGGAGACAGCAGTGAACGCAGTGGCAAGACACCGGCGGATGTCCCAATAGTACAAGACCTAACAGCAGCCATGACAACTTTCGCGCCGGAACTAGGAGTGCAATTTACGGGAGCCATACCCCACCCGCCACGGCCCAGGGAAACCGACTGGTTGAAGAGCGTTGCAGACGCGAGAGTACCAACTTATTCAGGGGAACCGGACCCCACCGCACTGGAGAAGTTCATTGCAGAGCACCAGAAGGCGTTCAAGGCTGTCGGAGTTCCAGAAGACCAGCAGGTCGACATCACCGCATACAACCTGAAGGACGCAGCTGACATTTGGTGGCGGATTATTGAGGGCCACCGTAGAGCTACACCGGACTTTGGATGGACAGCGTTTATAGAAGTGTTACGGGAGAAATTCTACCCCGAACACCTAAAGCAGTGAAAAAGGCAGGAGATCAAGACCTTAATCCAAGGGAGACAGACAGTTGACCAGTACTACGCACGGTGCATTAGTTTGTTAAACTATATACCAGGAGTCGACTATTCCGACGCAGGAAGATAGAAAAGGAAAAGTACTGAAGGAGATGATGATAGAGCAACCTCGGGCGGTTACTGCAAGAAGCGGAAGAAATTCTTTGAAAAGAAGAAGGGGCGGAAGGATTTCCATGGTCAGAAGACGAAGGAGCAGGTCCCTCGTCTGACCGGCCCAGCTATTGATGCTCAGCCACTAAGAACAACACCACCTAGAGGCAACAAGCCAACCCGACATCACTATTACTGTAAACGTTGTGGAAAGGATCACCCAGGCGTAGATTGCGCAGGAAGGAAGGTGGAGTGCCGCTATTGCAAAAAGGAAGGTCACAGAGAGTATGAATGCTTTTCTAATCCAGGAAGTCGAGTATACAAAGGAGCTAGAGGTTCGTAGAGAACACCAGCTAATGAGGCGGGCGGACCTAGAGGAGGCCAGGCGCCGCAGAACAACACCTATACTGGAGGGCCGGCAGGACAGCTGTAGTAGAAATATGTGACTACTTCTACCACATAGGCAGTGTACCTAATCGTTTTGCGGGATAGTGGATTCGTGGGGTTGTCGTACTCTTGGGGACCTCGCTGTGGATAACTGACAGTGGATTAAATTTACTGAGACTTCTAGTAAATAGATTTTATCGTTTTTTAGGAGAAGAAATAATTACAAACTTAACTTAAACAGAATAATAATAAAAACAATTAAAATAGAACAAGATAATAAAAATAGAAATTATTAATCTTTTTTGTCTTTTTAAGAAAACATCCCAGGTTGTTCTGCTCACCTATTTATTCAATTATATTAATATAAACTTTACCACTTAAGTAATAAACTCAGAAACTATAAATAATTCGTTGACGACTAAATCTAACGAACCCTAACCAGTTGCTAGAACTAGCAGCAGACTAATGCTCTAATCCGGACACAACCAATCGCATAAAGAACAGCTTCCATTTGAGACTAATTAACCTATAGGCCGGATCAGGCTTCTAGCTGTTAATCAGGTTTAATTCCTATGTCTTGTTTACTATCTCAGCTCTCGCGTGTTGATTAGAAAACTACAAATATAACTTTAATAATTGATCAGAGAATTAAAGCAGATGAAGAACTGGAATTAAACTACTACTTTAGATAAAATCATAGTGGAAAGCTTAACATAACATAATTATAAAACAGGCTCGCATCCCAAACCTGGGAGGGCTTAAGTTTATTAATTAAACATAACTATATAAAACAACATTTTAACAAAATAAGAGAAAGGGTAGAGAAAACTCCAGCTAGCAAGTCGACTCTGAATCCCAGCTCCGCCTCTGTATCCACGTCGTAATAATAATAATAATAAATGGTAGAGATGTGATGTGGTGGAAAGACAAATAAAAATGGAGAAAACGGGGAGAAAAGAAATGGATGTGGTTTGTACGTGGTGAGCGAGTGAGGTGAGCTGTTCGTGAACTAGGTGATGGACTTTGGATTAAAGAAGGGATGCTTATTACTGAAGGGAACGTAGCTTATTTATAGGAAAGGAAATGAGAAGCAGACAACGGAGCAGTCAGGGGCGGTGCAGTTGGTGAGTTGATATGGCGTTGGAATTGGTGAGCAGATCCGTGAAGATTTGCAGTCAGAGATTTCGTCGGGCAGAGCAACTGATTGCAGAGCCAGTCACGCGTGCACAATTTAAGGTGGGCGACCGTCTGCAATTAATGAAGGCGTCTGTAATTAATGAGAGCAGTTCGAGTGCGGCGCCGCCAGATAAGAGGCGGTCGTCTCTGCTCCTGTCCGCCTCGCGGTCATCTGTGTGCTGTCCGCCCGATAAGAGGCGGACGCCTCTGTTGTGTCCGCGACCAAACCAGGTGGACGTCTGTCCCTTGTCCGCGAGATAAGAGGCGGACGCCTCTGTTGTGTCCGCGCCTCTCCTGTCCGCCAGTTATGCTATATATATATATATATGTATATATATACACGATTGTAGTCCAATCTTGAATCGGCTCCAGATTATTCGTTATAAGTCCGTTTGACTCGCCGTTTGTTGCGTTGGAAAGCTTGTGAAGTAAACTACTTGATTCCAACACTTTTTCCTACATTTAACACATAAAATATATCAATTCATATCAAAACATAAACCTAGGAAAATCGTCAGATAAGTGAGAAATATTACTTAAAATACTGCAAATTATAAGGTAATTAAACCCTTAAAAGTCTATATTTCGCACTTATCAAACTTCCTCACACTTATCTTTTGCTTGTCCTCAAGCAAATAAAGAACAAACTTTCTCTAAGGTTACAGTATCAAACTCCGGGATTCAACAATCGTGGAAGGAAATCAAGCTAAATGGCAATCAAAAGAATAATCCTGCTCTTAGATGTAGGTTTTTGTAAACAGTGAAACAGAAAATTTTTAATAAGAGCATGGATAAGTCAGATTGTAAAAATTGAACATAGATTAGCTTGGAACCTTCCACCAATTTCTTTTCTCTAACCTTTGGATGACAAGGGGTGTGAAGTAACACCTTATTCCGTGATACCTTTCAACACCACATACTCATGATCAAAATATGAAAAATTGTGACAATCATTCAGAGTTTTGCATGTTTATTTCTTTGTTTTTCTCTTCTCTTTTGTTTTTCATTGTTTGCACAATTTGTTTCATCCCCCAGACTTTTCTCTTCACCCATGTAGCGGCTTTGGGCCTTCTATCCCAGATCACAAGACCTTAGGTAGATGGGTGATAAGGCACCCCAAGGACTTAATAACCGAATGAAGAGGCCTGTTTTGGTTCAGAAATTTTAATTCAGATCAGCGGAGTACCTTGCCTTTTCCTTTCATTCCAAACTTTCACAACGTTCCCAAGACCCCAAACTAGACCAATTCAATTTTCATAATCAGCTAATCCACCAAATTTCAGTGAAAACAGATTCAATTTGGACAAAACTATACATACAAACAGCCAAAAGCAGAAAGATTCTTGAGGTGGTCATCAGGCTTGTTTTCAAAACCTCAACAAAAATTTTAGCCCGAAAATTCAACATGTATTGGCCTTTAGAGAAGCTTACTATCATAATTAGAGAACAATAAAAATCAAGTGTGGCATTAGGTACTACTGGCATATTTTCAGGGAAAGGTCTAAACTTCCTCACACTTAAGATGAGCAATGTCCTCATTGTTCATAAAATCATCAAGAAAAGACCTTTCAAAATATGCCAGACTCATGAATCAACAGTTAAAGCTTGAGTGGCTGAACATAAATATTAAAAATAAAGGAACTGAGACTCCCCTGATATCGTGAGATTGAGGAAGGTGTCCTTCCTCACACTTAAGTGCAAACAACGGGGGTAGTAGCGTTCCTCACACTTGCGTTCAAGCAAGTGTCCAGCCTTGGAGTTCTTCAGATACCATGATAAGAATTTCACCTGCACACACTACCCAAAAATAAACGCTAAAAAGTGTTGCATGAAAGCATAGACACCATTTCCACTTTTTTATTTTGTTAAAAATTAAAATCAAAATAAAATCATAAAAATAAAAATAATAGGATAATAAAGTTTAACCACTGGGTTGCCTCCCAGTAAGCTGCCCGTAGTTTTAGTCTTTGGCTAGACTATCGCTTCGTTATCCTGGATCAAAAATAAAAGTAGACCATACCTTCGCCAGGAAAACGAAGTTAGTAATAGAAAGCAAACCACCTGGATCAAAACAAAACGTTACTTCGGCATATATAATTGGGAAATGAATACTCCACAAAACCTGGTGTTTGAGGAGGTACTGCCGGTAGCGTAGTTTTAACAGGAGACCAGGTGTGATTGGCTTCATTTCCTCAAATTGGAGGATGTAAACATCCCCCTCCCGTTGTTGAGGCTTATGGAGGCAGGATGGGAGTTGATGAGAGACCGGTGGTAGTGGTGTTCCTTCCTCAGATTCGAGGATGTAAATTTCCTCTTCCGGTAGGTGAGGCTCAATAGGATCACCTTTCTCAAGCTCGCAGACCGGCTCAGACAACTTATCTTCATATTTTAATTGCTCCTCTTGTGTTGGGGATGGGGATGGAGGAGAAATGTAACTTTCAGACATCTGCTCCAACTCGGCGTCGGAGAAAAATGTCTTGAGAAATTTCATTATCTCCTCATCAGAACTTGCTGCTTCAATAATATCTGGCTCGAATTGGTTTTCACTCCTTGGAGTCACCACTGGAATCTCTTCTGGTGGCTCGGCCTGACTCAGGAGAAATTCGTCTAGCCTCTGTGTAGATTGTTGCTTGTTCTGATTGAAGTAGTAATACCCCAACTGAGCTTCGTTGTATTGTGCATTAGCCTGGTCGACTTCCCACCAATACGGCTCTCGATTTGATTGTTGAGGTGGTTGATAATCCTTGACCAATCTTTGATATGAGGATATCTCCTCTTGCATTTGTGTCCATTCCAGATTGATCAACAATCTTCTCACCTCATCGTCGCCGCTCTCCATAATCAGTAACTATCCTACAAAAAAAAAATACCAAGTAGAATAGAACTAAAAATAGAAAAGAAATACAAAAACAAAAATTAACTAAATAGAATAGCAAAGAAGAACAAAAATATAAATAAAGAGACTAACCTAAATTAATAAAATAAAGTAACTAAAAAAATAAAAAAAAATAAATAACGAAACTAAAAAGAAAAGAAAGATAAATACTAATTAAAACGAAAATAACAATTAAAACAATAAAAACTAAACAAATGAAAATTTAAAATAAAAATGACAAGAAAAATAAAATACACGTAAACACAAAACTTACGTAAAACAGCAAAATAAGGAAAGGAAAGGAATAAAAATAAAACAAAAGTATCGTAATGCTAAACAGAACGTGATACTACACTAAAAAAAATAGAGTAGCAGCAAATTAAACTAATGAAGTACGACAAAGAAATTAAGTAAACAGAAAATTAAAGAAAAAAAAAGGAAAAAGAAATAATAATAAATCGGAACCTAATATTAGCAAATCAAAACAAAAACAGAATCCAATCTTAAAAGTTGGAACAACATTATACGTAATTCTAGCCTAATCGATTTGGATACGAAATAAAAATCAACAAAGTTAGAAAAGAAAAAATAAATAAAAATAAATATTACTAAAATAAAAGGGGGAAAACTACACTACTAGCAATTTAGAAATCAACACCAGGAGATCGACCTACTTCTAAACAAATTAATCCTAATCGAAATAACTAATGAAAAAGATAAAGTAAATCTATATATATAAAAACAAAACAAATAAGCCTAAACTAATACGTAAAGCAAAACCAAATTAATAAAAAAAACGATAGAAAAGTAAAAGTAAAAGAAAAATAAACGAAACGAAAAGTAAAAATTAAAAATAAAAAGTAACTGAATGAAATCGAATGAAACTATTATTAAAATATAAGATAACACTCAAATTCTGAAGAGTAATAGATCGTAAAAAAATTAAAGCAACGCGTACAACTATTATCTACTCCTAATTCAATCAAATTCTAAATAACAGTAAAACAAAATTTAACTATAAAAATCTCAATTGGAAAGCAAAGACTTGTTTACGAATCAAATTAACGCGTACAACTATGCTTAGCAACTAATTCTAAATAACGCGTACAACTATGCTTAGCAAAAATCAACTCATAAAAATTAACGAATCAAAAATGAATAAAAGTAATACAAAGAGAAAAACGAAAAGGAAGGAAAAAAAATAATAACGAAAAGATAATGAATTAGGAAGTTAATATAATCGGAAAGTGCGTACAGAAATGAAATGAGTTACAGCACGACAAAGTGAAATTGAAATAATATAATAAAGTACATAAAACTGAAATAAAAAAATCTCAAATAAATAAATATGTCAATTAACTGTGCCAGAGGTCCCCGGCAACGGCGCCAAAAACTTGTAGTAGAAATATGTGACTACTTCTACCACATAGGCAGTGTACCTAATCGTTTTGCGGGATAGTGGATTCGTGGGGTTGTCGTACTCTTGGGGACCTCGCTGTGGATAACTGACAGTGGATTAAATTTACTGAGACTTCTAGTAAATAGATTTTATCGTTTTTTAGGAGAAGAAATAATTACAAACTTAACTTAAACAGAATAATAATAAAAACAATTAAAATAGAACAAGATAAAAAAATAGAAATTATTAATCTTTTTTGTTTTTAAGAAAACATCCCAGGTTGTTCTGCTCACCTATTTATTCAATATATTAATATAAACTTTACCACTTAAGTAATAAACTCAGAAACTATAAATAACGTTGACGACTAAATCTAACGAACCCTAACCAGTTGCTAGAACTAGCAGCAGACTAATGCTCTAATCCGGACACAACCAATCGCATAAAGAACAGCTTCCATTTGAGACTAATTAACCTATAGGCCGGATCAGGCTTCTAGCTGTTAATCAGGTTTAATTCCTATGTCTTGTTTACTATCTCAGCTCTCGCGTGTTGATTAGAAAACTACAAATATAACTTTAATAATTGATCAGAGAATTAAAGCAGATGAAGAACTGGAATTAAACTACTACTTTAGATAAAATCATAGTGGAAAGCTTAACATAACATAATTATATAAAACAGGCTCGCATCCCAACCTGGGAGGGCTTAAGTTTATTAATTAAACATAACTATATAAAACAACATTTTAACAAAATAAGAGAAAGGGTAGAGAAAACTCCAGCTAGCAAGTCGACTCTGAATCCCAGCTCCGCCTCTGTATCCACGTCGTACTAATAAAATAATAATAAATGGTAGAGATGTGATGTGGTGGAAAGACAAAAAAAATGGAGAAAACGGGGAGAAAAGAAATGGATGTGGTTTTGTACGTGGTGAGCGAGTGAGGTGGTCTGTTCGTGAACGGGTGATGGACTTTGGATTTAAAGAAGGGATGCTTATTACTGAAGGGAACGTAGCTTATTTATAGGAAAGGAAATGAGAAGCAGACAACGGAGCAGTCAGGGGCGGTGCAGTTGGTGAGTTGATATGGCGTTGGAATTGGTGAGCAGATCCGTGAAGATTTGCAGTCAGAGATTTCGTCGGGCAGAGCAACTGATTGCAGAGCCAGTCACGCGTGCACAATTTAAGGTGGGCGACCGTCTGCAATTAATGAAGGCGTCTGTAATTAATGAGAGCAGTTCGAGTGCGGCGCCGCAGAGGAAGAACGGAGAAGAAAACTGTCGAAATTCTGTTCTGGCGTGCGTGCTCTTGTCCGCCTCGCGGTCGTCTGTGTGCTGTCCGCCAGATAAGAGGCGGTCGTCTCTGCTCCTGTCCGCCTCGCGGTCATCTGTGTGCTGTCCGCCCGATAAGAGGCGGACGCCTCTGTTGTGTCCGCGACCAAACCAGGCGGACGTCTGTCCCTTGTCCGCGAGATAAGAGGCGGACGCCTCTGTTGTGTCCGCGCCTTCCTGTCCGCCAGTTATGCTATATAATATATATATGTATATATATACACGATTGTAGTCCAATCTTGAATCGGCTCCAGATTATTCGTTATAAGTCCGTTTGACTCGCCGTTTGTTGCGTTGGAAAGCTTGTGAAGTAAATACTTGATTCCAACACTTTTCCTACATTTAACACATAAAATATATCAATTCATATCAAAACATAAACTAGGAAAATCGTCAGATAAGTGAGAAATATTACTTAAAATACTGCAAATTATAAGGTAATTAAACCCTTAAAAGTCTATATATTTCGCACTTATCAATAGCCATCCTCATCCGGAAGTCAGTAGGGAAAGGAGATAGTTCCATGAAGAAACACCCCGTATACAGTGGGAACTTCAGGCGCTGAGGCGAGCGCTCAGCGCGAGACCGGAAAGCCTAGAACTTAAATCTAATGCATGATGCATAAATGTGTGTTTATAATTATCAGTCAATAAGACTTATATGTGACTGGTAAGTATCAACTTTAGAGAGACCTAAATTAGGTAACCTCTCACATAATAGGATACTTTGATATTTGTTTTCCCTTACCTAAGGGACCGTGGTTACCTGAGCCTATGAGCGAAGGTCGGGAATATCCCGAGGCATAATGCCAAATACTTTGACCCGGCATGATCCTACTCAAGAAATACTTAATTATCAATGAATGTAGAACTTGGGGATAGGCCTTGGAGGATTTATATTCCAGGATATAAGAGTGGATCAAAACTTAAATTATATACGATGTGTATGGATAAGGATTGGGATATCAGTTGTAGCATTCTCCACAGGGAGATGATGCAGAGTTTATTTTGGTGATAAGAAGAGGATGAAAAGGCGAACAAGATTATTTTAAAGTCAGGAGACGCATAGATAGTGGAGAATCCAGATTAATGTACCATAGGATTAAGAGTATTAAACCGAATACAAAACCGAGTTTATCTTTGGGATAAAGGGTGTGAGATAGTACAGTGAGAAATAACAAGTTAGTTTTACTTGGACTGCCGAAGGGCATTATCAACTGTCCAAACTTACAGTAACTACAAATTATGACCTGCCTAAGTGACGAGCAGATGTCATGAACGGAAATACATTAATTAATATAAAATACTTAAGACTACAGGAACTGTCAAAAGAGCTCACGTAAAGAGCGAACACTGAAATTTTTTGGGATACCCAGGCACCGAGCTTACGCTCAATGCAAAACTGGAAAAGCTTACAATCCCTTATTACCTCCGAGTGAAAATAGTGCAAAACCTTGAAAGATGACAATAAAGAAACAGAATCTTAAAATATATAACTAAACATCCATCATGGATAAGCACGGATTTTAAAATACCTGAGCAAATACCAAGGGTCTCAGCTAGTACCAATATATGACAGTGTTGGACTCCTAATTAATGAAGGGGAGAGAACAAATTTTAAATATATACTGTCTGAAGTCGGGAGAACTACCTAATTAGCAATACCAAATGCTACATACATACATATAATTTGGAGGTTATTAACCTAAAACTTGAGGAATATTGATATATTTCAGAGGGTTGAGTACCATTAAATATACCTACCCTACTTGAGACACATGTCCTATACTAACCTTATGAATCTATACGAGCATATGCCTGCTATGACAGCTCAAATTATGAATGCGAATAAAAGATCGCAGTAAATCAACTAAGGTTAAAACATATGTAATGTAAACTTTAGTATAAACATGGTAACAAATGACTCTCCTTGACATTTACAGTGAAGGTAGTATCAGTTATACCAAAAGGTTGAATTAGTACATACACTGAGAGTGAGTGAAAGTTATGTTTAAAAGTAGGAAAACATACCCTTGTTTTGTAACCATTGTTTTACACGTAAACCGTCCTAACGTTATATGCCAAACCCGGTGATTCTAAATTCTTTACTTGATTCACCTAATTGACTTATTTTTGGAAGCCATTGAGCTAGTGGATTAACCATGTTTCTAAGAGATAGAAACAAACAATAAGCTTTAATTGTCCTTTTACCAAACAGTAGGATTCAACTGGAAACCCTTAGTTTGAGATGGTACTAATATTAAGAGATACTTAACCTAGGCTGAACATGTGGTTCACCTGATTTATGGATTTTAGATGGAATAAGAAAAAAAAAGCTAAGCTTTAAGGTGGAGGAAATAATACTTTATGGAACTGTAGTTGTGGAAGGAGTCATGAAAACTTTTCTTGAAGTCTAACTGTGACTGTCATGCTCCAAGTGATGATAATCAAAGTATAGGCAATAATTAAGCTCTGATAAGTGAAATAAGTAGATAAGCCTTTTAAAGTGAAGAGAGTATTCTAAGGTATGCAAGTCCATGACGGAATTTATTACTTGTATGATGTATTTAAGAGTTGAAATGATTGATGGATATAGTTATTAGACAGAATGAGCCTAGATGTTTTAATGAGGATTTACTTTTATGCCAAGAGGAAAACTGGCTTCCCCGCTTGATGATTTGATTAAAGGAATATGGTACCGGGGATTTGGGAATACACTAGATTCGAGTATAGGTTATAACAGATATTGGATTAGTTATATAGTGGTCAAGAGAAAATGTAGTACTCACCACGTCACAAAGTTTGATAAGATAAAAATTTGAAAATGACAATTATGTGATTGTTTGATATTTGACGTGGGAGGTCGAACTTGATCCTGGTCAGATCAAGGGAAAACCAAACACAAAATGGTGTGGAAGGATAGTTCAACACTGACGCTGACCCCGTCAGGGTTGGATGATTCCTAAGACTCCTTACAAGTGGTCACAAATATTTCTGTGATAAGTAAGTATTTATTCCTAATTTTAATATTAAAAAATTTTTAATAAGTGAAGTATATGAGTTATGGGAGGTGTAAGTTAAGAGTTAAGTTGTCTAGGTTACCCCGAGGAGATTAAATAGCTAAAACAACTCCGCATATGTCGGAAAAATAATCAATTATGAGGGAAATACTAACTATTACTATCCCATGAATATGAGATCAAGAGAAAATTGCTTATAATAACAGTATTCTCAAGCTACCTTCTAAAATTATGGCCAAATTGCCATCTGGAAGGAAAGATCGACTTCCATGTCTTTCTTTATGAATTAAAACCCAATACATTAAATGGGAACCTACCTATAAACATGGTAGAATATAAAGAGTATAAACATTATACTAATACTCACCAGAGTTGATTCACAACCGCAAGAACATGTTTAATTGAGAGGAAACTACACCTTGTTAGAAACCTTAACAGGAACCCTACTGTGGTATACCTGATGAACAGACGATAGTAATCGTGTATATACTACGAACAATTAGTGAGTCAATAATATCAAGAAATATTTCTATAATATACATAAGATGCACGGCTCGACCGTGGCTCATACTTTACATTGAAAATGAAAGCCGTATATGGCGACAGTAAACTCAAATTCCGGAATCACAAGATTATAATCTAAAGAAAAGGATTTTGAGAATGCCCAATATTAATACAAAGACACGAGCGCCGACGATTACAACTAAGAGACGACTAATGGAAGTGTGTTATACACAAATAGTTTAAACACGCCATGAAATGATATTGGAAATTTACAAGATAGTAGATCACCTTCACCCATGCATACGGGATTCAATTATAAAAGCATACTAATGCACTAGAGAACATGTCAAAGACTACATAGATTCTTGAGGACTATACCTTGTAAACGGACAGAAGTCATATACTGACATCCATAGGAGAGACCTCGAGTTCGCAGTAGGCGATCGAGTCTTCCTTAGAGTTTCACCTATGAAGGGAGTTTTTAGATTAGGGCAGAAGGGCAAGCTTAGCCGAAGTATGTAGGACCGTACCTTATTACGAAGTGAGTGGGCCCATTAGCCTACAAATTAAATTTACCTATTAAGCTTGGGAGAGTGCACAATGTGCCTCACCCATCACATAATTGAGAGCCCGAGACACTCGAGCTAAATCCTACACTTAGATATAAGGAGACCCCAGTTCGCATTTTAGACTACAAACTAGGGAGACCAAGAACAAGACCATTAGAATGGTCAAAGCTCTGTGGTAAAACCACGACATTGAGGAGGCGACATGGGAGTTAGAAGACTCCATGCGAGACAAGTATCCAACAATTTTCTTTTCGTTTTGTGTATACTTGTAGGGGTACGTGGGCGTAACCCTTTTTAAGGGGGGTAGAGCACCACATGCGACTTGCATATCTGCAGTCTATATTGGTTTCGTGTATGATTATTTGTGTTTGTTTGTTGCGCATGTGTGCAATTAGTTAGATGGTTATGTCCTATGTGACATTTGGTTGGTTATTAGTATGTCCTATGTGACATTTGGTGATAAATGATATGTCCTATGTGACACTTGAATGATTATTTGTGTGTTCTATGTAACACTTGGATGTTTATGGAAGCACTTAACTACCTTACAGTATTTACCATTATTTGTGTTACGATTATATTGAATGTCATAAGTAAGGCTATGTATATGTATGAATTGCATACACTCGGATTACAGATGGAATGTAGAGGTGTCACTATAGTATTGACAGCCAGGAATGGTAGACATACAGGGAATAGATACGAGGAACTTGATTCCATAGTATATGTAAGTATAGGTTATGACTTCGGGACGAAGTCCTTTTAAGGGGGTAGACTGAAATACCCCTAACGTTTAAATAATTAAATAAAGGTAAATAAATATTATTTAGGGGATTATTAAACCCTGAGAAAAGTATATAAACACTTAAGCGTTAAGACGCACCAAACTCCTTAAGGTCAGAAATGAGCGTTAAAAGCCCGACCTTAAGTTAAACAACTATATAAGCTATGGACATTATATGAATTTAACCAAGGATCATTTTATGATATTTAAGACACAAGTTCTCAGTTAGAACTGAGTAAAAATACAATATACTCGGAAGTTTCCGATGTGGGCCCCATAAAGACCCGGGAATGCCTAGGAGGAGTGCCAAGGTGGCACGAACCCCTATATAATTTATTCTTAGAGTTCCTAAAATTATTATTAATCATTCTAAAGAGAATTACCAAGCTACTTATTTAAAAATAAACAAAGAGCTCGGGGGAAATTTCTTAACGCTCCTTTTTGCCCCGGGGTGTCCCGTGAGCCCGAACATTGAGTTACAAGTTTATATAACCCCATATAACTTAATGTAACACCTTAACATATTATTATTGACTATAAAAAAATGTCAATAAACACTTGGAACTCATAGCGACTAATTGTTTCCTAGAAAAATCCTTTAAGCACAAAAACGCACCTTCGGGTGTCACAAAAATGCGTTTTACGCAATTACCTTGAAGCTTTTGAGGAGCCACGAGTTAGTAATATAAAAAGTGGATAAAATGACCATCTAAATCAATTGATGGCAGTGCTAAAATCATAGCACAACCAGGGGCGATTTTTTAGACCAAAAAGATACCTAAAATCAACATTTTTACCTTAAAACTTTCACCTTTTACCATCATATAAATGTACCAATTAAATGCTGGAACCTATTACACATATTAGTATGGTCTTAGTACAATATAATGGGACAGGAATTAAATGAAAAATTAATCCCATTTAACTCCCATCCCATGCGTTAAAATGGGTGACATTTGACTAAGTTTTGACAAAAATATTGCCTAATGCTATGTGACTCATCCTAGCATGTGATGTGTGTTAATGTAACAAGTATAATCGGTTGAATTAAGCTCCTCCATACGTATAACCTGCTAGGAAACAAAGGAAGATTAGTATAAGATAAGAAAATAAATGAAAAGCCTATCTAGTCACACCTCACCTAGATAATTAAACAAAGTAAATCATTTGATCAAAGAGCATGTTGGTGTCGATAGTGGATAGAACATTAAGGAGATAGGTGCTGTATGATTACTAACTAAATTAATCAAGGAGAAAAGGACCTAACTTATATGAGTAACTTAATACAATTAACAAAACAAAAATCTAAAGTTTCTAGCATACCATTACCGTAAGTTACATGGTGTGGAGCTGCTTTGTGCTCCATAATTGACCGATCACCACCACCTGCAAGATAAGACAAGTTAGCAATATTAATTAAGCTCTAAACAATTGTCTAGTTTGCAATTAACAAAAAAAAACTAACTAGTCTTTAGTGCTCCATTACCGTAAATACTACTTCAATTGGAAGCTGATTAAATGCTCCAGCTTGTCCGATCACACCTGCAGGAGTAAAAGCAATTGAGAGATATTAATAAACTTGATAAGTCTTAAACCTTTGCCTAATGATATTAAGTAACCTAATTAAGTCTCCACCACTCCTTTTAGCCGTGAGTCTACTCCATATAGAGCAGCCTATATACTCCATAATGTCGATCATTTTCCCCCAAGTCGATCACCTGCAAGAGGAGACAGGATTAGAACAATAATTAAGCTAAATAAACTAAAACATTACATAAAATAATGACACAAAATTGTGCTTCATTCCTTGTCTTAGTTCATTATGAGAGCTTCCCATTCATTCCCTTGCATCATTCACGTAAGGTAAGCTCCTCATCTAGCTCTCTCTTTTCTTCATTTCCTAAGTTAATTCCTAAGTGTTAATAAACTCCATTAATGGTGTATTAGTTCCTAACACCATTTTAATGTAATTTCCTAGTTAATTCTATCAAGTCTTGAAGCAAGAAATCATCCTAGCAAACCTACAAGAAATCGCCAAGCATATATGCTCCAAGGTGGTTCCTAAATTCAACAACAACACAAGGAACAACAAGATCAAGTTAAGGTATATTTTCATGTTGAAAAACCTAAGTAATTCCTTATAGTATTTTCGAAACTTTAGGAACTTCTAAATCCATATTCTCTTCATTATTTCATGAAGGAAACTTGGATCTACAATCATCCCAAGGTGTATCAAAAATACCTTGTTAAATTCCTAAGGTAAACTCTTGTAAAATTACTACAAATATTATTTATAAACTCTTGTTAGAAGTCTAACAAATAGATCTCCTACATATGTATAAGGAGTTCGAAATACCTTCATCAAAGTAGCATTTGGAGAGCTTGGAATTCAAGGAAAAATCAAGTACAAGAATTGTCTTGATTTAAGGGGTAAGTTATATAAGTAAGGTTTATTAAGTTTAAGTTTGATTTAAGCTTCAAACTTTGGTATAAAAATTATGTATAACCTTCAAATAAATTAAGGCCAAAAATCATTGAAATACCCCAAACTTAGGTATGGTGTTTAAATGATAAACTAAGATATAAGGAGGCTAAATAATGCCTTAGAAACATTAAGAAACATTTCTAATCAAAGAAAATATAAGGAAACACCAAAAGAGCAGTTTAAGCAAAAACGTGCTCTAAGCTTGGAGAGATATGGGAGAGTACCCAAATATTGTTCCAAGACCTTAGTAATATCCTAATGGTCATTTTAAGTCAATTACCAAAGAAAACCAAGCTTGAAAACAAGTTAAAACACAAAATGTGCTTTAAGGAGTCTTAAAGCACGTTTTTGAAAAATTGTCTTGTAAATGAGTTTTGAATGGCTAAATGTCCATCATTACTCTTTAATTAATATGTGTACTATATAGTATCACATTTGGAGGTCTATATCAATGGGAAATCAAAAATTTCACAACAATGTGCCTTGTTTTTGATGAATAGTGAATTTATTAAGCTAGTTTATAACATAAGTCTATATAAGTGAGACATTTGGTCAATAAAGACTAAACTACCCTCATCACTAAAAGGGGGCCGGTTTCTTAAGGGGTGAGTCACCACCTTTATGACTCATTAAGTGATTAAGGAAGCAAATAAGTCTTTTAAAGCCTAAGGTACTATTCACCTTTTTACATAATATCTCACCTTTAGTGATTCTCTCTCCTCACTTCTTCATTCTTCCTTGTTCACACGGTTTTCTTGCTCTCTTTCTCTTCTCCATTCACGTAGAGCTCACCTCCATGCTAGCTCCATCTTCTCTTGCACACATCTTGCTCATTTAAGCTCCAAATCCAAAACAAAATAGATATTCTTCTTAGTTAGCTCAAGCTCCTCCTTTCTATCTTTTCAAAACTTCAAGAGCTTCATTTTGGTGCCAAGTCAAACCACCATTAGAGGAGGAAATTCAAGTTTGGAGACTCCATTGGCATCTCCATTCTCTTAAGGTAAAGAAAGTGTAAGAAAATCTAGGTTTCCACCATTTTCTTCACTTGACCGAAAATATATACTCATGGGACTCCATGTTTATGCCTTGTTCTAGTTTGTTTCTACTCTTCAAAGGGGAGAGGAGGTCCTTCTTGCTTCACATCCAAGTTTGTCTTGAGAAACCAAGGTAAAACAATCACATTAATACCTTAAAACATATTTTTAAACCTAGGGTTTGTCCCTTAGGGTTAATGTGTTATCTAGTACTCATTGGAGTCATTGGATATTGGTTAGAACATTGGCAAGGAGAACCACATTGGTGACCGAGATTGAACAAAGAAAACCTAAGGAGAAAAGCTTGTAAGCTTGTGAGAAAACAAGGTAAATTACTTACCTTAAGGTGTCTTGTTGTTTAAGGGAATGAGATGTGGGTAAATGATGAGCTTAGTGTTTAGTTTATGTGTGGAAGGTGCTATTAAAACCTAGGAGAAACAATGTCTATACTTGTGAACTTGTGACTAAGGAGCAAATGAGAAAGGAGATAGTTTAAGAATATAAAGGTGAAGTACAAGAAGCATTTTATTTCAATGGGAGCCTTGTTGAGTGTATTCGCAGGTTGAAGGCATATATATGTGGAAATTCAGTGGTTAAGATTATTGTTATTTAAGGGCCTAAGTGCCAAGCATTTTTAAGTTTAAGCATTATATGATGATGTGGTGAAGTTTTAGTGTAAATTGGGTGCTAAGGTGTTGTGATGAGAATTTGTGTGGTATTGGTTGTTTGATGGAGAAAAACCATTTGTTAGGAAGTACTATATACTAGAGAACCCATGGCAAAATTTAAAGGAGAGTTTAAGTGTTTAAGATATCCTAAGGGAATTTAATGACTAAGGAAGTACTAGGAATGTTCTATGGGTTGCCTTGATGAAAGAGGGTGAAGTTAAGATGTTTTAATGACTTATGATGACTTAGGTATCACCATGGAATATTTAGGAATCAAAAGAATGTATTTGGGTATTTAGGACTTAGGCAAATGTTGGTGTACATCTAGGAAGGAAATAATGTGATGATGATGGAAGTTTAGACTTGTTAAGGAACTTTAAGTGAATGCTTAAAAGAGTTTAGATAATTGAGAGATGCTTGGGAGATGATGTTATAGTGGTGAAGAAAACATTTGGCATAGTGGTTACTTTAGGTAAGAACCACCACCTAGAAACCAAGAGGAAAACATTACAAGAATTAGCATTATTACAAGGAAAATGCATAAGGACTAAGGTGTATCTTGGTGAATGATTTAATGTGATTTGAGGAGGGCTTAAGGAGTATTTGAGGTGCCCAAATGAGGTTATAACATATTTGGATATATGAGGAGAAGTTTGGAATTGAAAGAGGCAATTTAAGAGGAAGGTCTGTAGAGGACCGACCCAGGGTCCGACCCAGTGTTGGGTCGGTCGGGCCAAGTTAAGCCAGCCGGAATGCCTCTGGACTGGACCGACCCAGAGGGCTTGGGTCGGTCGGCTTAGCCTTGGGTCGGTCGGGCAAGATTTAAGTAGGAAAATGGGTTCTGTAAGGGACCGACCCAGAGGGTTTGGGTCGGTCGGTCTAGCTCTGGGTCGGTCGGATGGGTTTCAAGAGACGGAAGAGTTTCTGTAATGGACCGACCCAGGGGTAGGGTCGGTCGGTGGGTCGGTCGACCCTTAACACTTAGAAAAAAAAAAAGAAATTTCAAATTCTAAGAAAGGTAATGGGTAATGAGGTATGCCCTTGGAAGGGTAGTAATGATTGGGACCCTAAGAACTTAAGGAATTAAGTTAAGATCAAGTATAAGTTTTAATGTTCAAGTTAAGTTTGTAAGATTAAGTGATAAAGACTGGAGGTTATGAATGGGTCCTTAGGACTAAGTGAGTTAAGTAAGGTGCAAATAACTAATAACCTAAAAATGAATGAATGTTTTAGGTTTGTGAGTTGGGACCCCGAAGAAGATTAGTCAAACAACGATCGACGGTGAACGGTACAATCCTTTTCGTGACCTGCTTGCTAACGAGGTGTCCCTCGGCTTGTGTGCTATCTGTTTATTTGCTATGACTAAAACAAGATAAAGCATGCAACCGGTTATATTGCTCTCGTTGCGATTGTGTTACATTTACACTAACCCGCGAGGCTTGAGATTGTTACTAACCAAGGTTAGTACTTACTGAGTTAAGGTTGAGAACTAAGTATCGTTGATTGTTGGTTTTACCCGTCAAGGTTTAACTAACACTTGGTAATTAAGGCTTTCACTAACCATAACTTGGGGTGGGAGTGAGGAATCCGGAATGGTACCGGCACATGTGTATTGGGGGAGGTCGGTATCTGAATCAGATCCGACTTCCAAATAAGACTGGTCATTAGACTCGTCGCCTAGGGTCAACAAATCGACCCGACCACCCGGGCTACTGTTCGAGGTGGGAGGCACAATAAGGAAGGCGTGGAGGGATCAAGCCTACATCCCTAATAAGTTAAGGAAGGTAGCTTATCGTCGGATAGTGCACTGCTACCGGCTAGGGTTAACCAAGCCCTACAAAGATAAGCAACCAATTAAGGGCTAACCAATCTAATAGTGGAGAGGTTGGCAAGTATAAGTTTGAGATTAAGATTAAGGTAAGTTAAGGAACTGAGATTAAGGAACTGAGGACTGAGGCAGGGGGTTATTAACCCACTTGTTAAGGGAACGCTTGAGTCGTTCATTGGTTGTGAATTATATATGTTCATCTGGTGGTTATTGTTATTGCACTTCATATTATGTTTGCATATGTAATCAATTTCCATGCTATCGACAATTAGTCGTCGTAGCCCCGTTAGCTTGGGGGCCATGAGAGGGTGTACCAGCATTCGTGCTGACCCCCTCGGGGGCTATTTTTACACTTGCAGGTAAGAGGCCCATGAGGACGCACCACGAGAGTAGGAGCGGTTAGATTTAGGTTGGGACTTTTATTTTGAGTTCGGGTTGCGCCTGTGCACCCGGCTGTTCATATTAAAATGTTGTAAGTTTGAGATTATGATTGAGATACTAGTACTCGGATGGTCGTGGGATTGTGGATGTTCACGTTTTGAGCTGGATAAATATTTTGGGTTAAGTATTGTATATATTAAGCCGGTATGTT
Source organism: Limonium bicolor (assembly GCA_023374045.1). Lineage (NCBI taxonomy): Eukaryota > Viridiplantae > Streptophyta > Magnoliopsida > Caryophyllales > Plumbaginaceae > Limonium > Limonium bicolor. The sequence goes on from CM041778.1 coordinate 306,298,907, forward strand.
CTAACGATCAGACCGTGGCAAGGTCCAAGTGTTGTATATTTCCGCTGCGATGTTTTCGATTAAGTGTTCAGATCGCGATAACCACGATAGGCTTTGGATGGGGTGTTACAAAAAGTGGTATCAGAGCGTAGTTACGCTCTGATCAAGAAATACCGGATATAAGTGACCACCGAGTTAGGATATAAGCTGAGGAATAAGTATTGGGTTAAGGGTGTGAGAAGTTAGAGTGAGTAGAGTCAGATGACCACTAATAAGTGTGGATTGTCTTTACCGTCTACGGACGTAATAAATTTACTAACCAAACAGTGGTGAATGTGAAACTAATGTAAGTTATGCTTGTCCAGATGGCAGGACGCCCTAGAGGAGGCCGAGGTCGCGGCCGGGGTGAGGATATTCCAGGGATACCTGGAGGGCAGACGATCGCAGAGATCGTAGCTGCCGCTTTAGGGCATATGGGCTACCAGCCTGGTGTGGGTGCACCACCTCCACCGCCACAGCCTAGGGAACCCAACTGGGTGAAGAGTCTGTCAGATCTTCGACCCGCACAATTCAAGGGGGAGACCGATCCCGCCAAGCTTGAGGCGTACATCTCCGAGCTGGAGACCGCCTTCGAGACCCTTGATGTCCCTGCTGGGATCAAGGTGCGCTTAGCTGCTTTCTACCTGAAGGGGGCGGCGGGCGATTGGTGGAAGCTGGTGAGGGCCGAGCATGTGGCCAACCCAGAGTTCGGCTGGGAGCAGTACACCGCCTTGCTACGGGCAAAGTACTATCCCGCCCATGTCCAGACGAAGAAGCGCTTGCAGTTGATGCGCTTAAGCAGTCGGACAAGATGACGGTGGACGAGTATTACTCAGAGTTCACCGCCTTGCTCCGTCTTCTCACCAGGTCTAGGGTATTCGACCAGATCTTGGTAGACCGCTTCTATGGCGGGCTTAGCCATCGACTCCGCTACGGCATGGGGCCGACGAGTTACACTACCTTGCAGGTAATAAGAATGATTGAAATTGAGTAAGTGGTGAATAAGATTTAGATTATGAGAATAAGTGAGACTAATACCATGGAAAAGCAGGAGTGCTATCATGCCGCTGCTAAGGTTGAGATTACCGTCCAGCTGAGGGACGAGGAGAATGCAAAGCGGAAGAGTGCTGGGAAGAGCTCAGAGAGTCAAGGGCAAG
>CM041778.1:306300581-306325727 GCA_023374045.1 Limonium bicolor
TAATCTCATCTCAATCAAAAACATGCAAAAAGCTTAGTAAAACTTGATAAAACTCACAACTTATGCATATTATTTATAAATAAAACCTATTTTTATTTTAATTTTTTTAAGGGGGATCCCTGCCCTACTTGGCAGGAACACTGTCCCCAGTGTTCAAACTGAAAAGAAAAATTGGATTTTTTTTAGTGGAACTTGCCAGAAAGAAAATAAAAATAACTTAGCATGAACCAAATAACAAATAAAACAACATAACAACAATAAAGGAAAAAGATTAAAGGAAAAGAGGCTCCCCTGTGGGAAGAATATGAATGCGTGAGGAGGAACCGTCCTACACTTAGCCTTTTGGCTACTTAGCATTATCAAAGATCTTCGACAGGATGGTGACCGAATTCGCATGCTCCCTTGGATTAGTTTACGTTTGCGACGGGAGTTGACCTGGTTGTCTAGGTTGTGCCAGAAGTTGCTGCAACTGCAACGTTTTGTGCTCCTTGCGAATGGTCGAGATCTCGTTGTGAGCGTCCTGGGTCTTATTCATCAGAGCCGACAACATGTCACGCAATTCAGCCATCTCGGCCTTTGATGAAGATGCAGGGTGGGATGGTCGGTTAGAAGGGACTCCTCCATAAGGAGTCTGGATGTATTTCCTCTGACCTCCCTGGTAGCCGGCTTGAGTTTGGAAATTTTGAGGGGGTTGGTTCCCCTGCTGCCAAGGCTGCCTGAACCCTTGGTTGCTCACATAATTGACTTCCTCAGCACTCTGAAAGTCTGGCAAGTCAGGGCCCTGAGCGTGTGGTCGTGCACTAACCACATTCGCTTGCTGAGGGAGTTTATTAATTGCTATTTGCTCCACCACCTTCTGTAGAGCGCTAACCTTCGTAGACGTTGAGCATTGCTCTCCAACAATTGCTCATGACTTTGCATTAATTTGTCAAATTTGGCGTCTCCCTCTCCCACTTGATATAAACCAGCGGTACCACCCCTGGATCCACCTATGGCCCAATCTCTAATCTCTTCGCAAAGAGATTCAATTCCACTAAGGAATTGATCTCGATGCTTTTTCAGTATGTCTACACCATGGGAGGATAGGATCATCGTCTTGCATTGGTTGACCTATCCTTTGTAGAACAACTGAGATAGTTGTTCCTTGGTGAGGCCGTGGTGAGGACACGTACGCAGCAACCCCTTGAATCTGTCCCAAGTTTCACAGATGTTCTCCGAGCCAGGTTGTCTGAAGTTGTAAATCTCAGCGATCATCTCCAGGGTGCGACTTGGAGGCAGGAACTTGTCATAGAACTTGGTTGCCCTGTCCTCCCATGTGGAAATAGTATTGGGGGACAGACTATGATACCAGTTGCTGGCGTTTCCCGTGAGACTATGGGGAAAGAGGGCAAGTCTGGCATATTGTAGGACGTTATCTGCGGAGGTTAGGCTATTTGTGTGTTGTAAGAATTTGGTGATGTGGAGCAAGGCATCGTCCGGGTTTGATCCTTCAAACATACCCAACTCCTTGACACATCGGATTTGATGATATGGCTTGAGTTTTTACCACTCATCATATTCATTTTGTGCAAGGAGAGGGAGGTCGATTGCTGGTTTTTGGCCTTGGTTGGAAGGCCTATTGATATTGCGGACGGTTGGTGTAGCCATTTGTGTAAGAAATGCGCTTTGTAGGTTTCTTCGTTGTCTGATGGTGCGAAGAAGGGTTCTCTCGATCTCCGGATCAAAGTTGGCAAGATCTTCAGGAAGACTGGTTGACCGAAGAAGCATTCACTTTTATAACTTCAGGAAGAGCAAAACAAAACGTTATAATATTTATATTAATAAATATTAAGTCAATTATATAATTATATTTACGAAATGAAAAGAAGAAAAAAAATTGGGCATGCCGGATGCCTTGCCGGGTGTAACATGTCCGGCGTTGGACTTCCTCCAACTATGCCGGGTTGTAATTACCCGGCATTAGGCACGGCATGCGTACTGGTAAAAAGAGAAAAAAAGTAAATGAATCCCAGCACGAACAAGGAATAACACAATGTGACTACTCCAAAATAAATTTGAACATGCCGGACGTAGAGCCGGACGTGAAGCGCCCGGCATTGGACTTCCTCCAACTATGCCGGGTTGCACTTACCCGGCATTATGCTCGGCCTATTCAAATTCGAGAGAAAAATAGATAAAAAGAATAAGAAAATGGAAAGATAAGCCAAAGGTGCTGTAATAAGGATTATTTACATACTACTTTAATACTTTGAAGAGAAAATAAAAAAAATAAGAGTTGAGATTGAATATGCCGGATTGTGCGCCAGGTGAAACTTGTCCGGCTTCGGACTTCCTCCAAGATGCCGGATGTAGGATACCCGGCATAGTGCACGGCACACTCAACCTAGTGAACAAATTCAAACAACAAATAAAAGAATAAGAAATGTTGAATGTGCCGGGCGCCAGATATCCGGCAATGCACCCGACATATTCAACCGAATAACAAAAATGGACAATTTAAATCAAAGAATCAAAGAATAAAGAATATAGAATAGGGCGTTTTACCGACTTTAGGACTTGGACTGATTCCAAGTCCCTGGCAACGACGCCATTTTGCTAACAAGATTTTTGTAGGGATAAAGGATGTACAAAAGAATGAACTAATAAAAGAAATATAAAATAAACCTATAACTCTATACGGGTAGCAAACAATTCCCGGTCGGAGTACAGTGTGAGTAGATTACGACCGAGAGTATCGAACCCAAGGGACTTAATAGAAAATCAGTCCTAATCCTAGTAAAAGCCTATTCTAAAACAGGGGGAATTGAGGATAACAATTTAACTAAAACTACTAACTAAATAAATTAACTTTGACTCGGGATGAAATTCAATGTAAGAACAAGTATAGTTATAAGCCAAACCACAAAGCTTCGAAATTTATCTGGCAAAATGACTTGTCGGATGCCATGCCGGACAAGAGATGCACGACACCTTCAAGATCTTTGAATGTGCCGAACATCAAACACCCGGCAGTACATCTGGCACCTTTCAAGTTGTGAATGGTACTTCTCTGTTTCTGGTCTGACAACAGGACTCATTACCCAGATTCGCTCTGTGCATATCTCATGCCTCGAAAACGAACAAGATAATGAAGGAAAAACAGATTAATTCCAATCTTCAGTCATGTTGCCCGCTTTTCAGAACAACAACGTTGAAGACCACTAAGACCCCTCAACCTATTCTACTATGTCTTGTGAACATTAGTACAATTTAGAAGGAAGAAGAATAAGTAGCGATCTCATTCTACTTGTATGAAGACCAAAAATCTTAGTTGATGATACTTCCACTTTTATTAATAACTATAAGAGTAATTACAAGGAAGATCATCCCTAACCAAAGAACTAACAAGGAATTCTACATCACCATCCACACAACTACAAGAAGAGAATACAAAGGGGAGAAGAAAATGATCATAACCTTAACCCGACAGAATCTTCTTCTTCTCTTCGCGTGGATGGATCTACAAAATTTCCTTGGTAGTGGATGCGGAAATGGAGTTGTTAATGGAGTGTATAGAGGTGTTGAAGTGTAAGAATTGATGCAGCCCTTCGGCCTATTTATAGGCAACAATTTCTCCTTGTGCTGGGTGGTATGCCGGGTGAAAGTCATCCGGCACCACGTGTTAAATATGCGTAACCATTAACGGTCAAAAATGTCAGGCGAAACGTTGCATGTGCTGGACTGGAAATGTCCGGCACCTTACCCGGCATCGGTCAAACCGTCAACTATAAATAACTGCCGCCGCTTGGTCAACCGTGGCGACTTTTCACATATATGCCGGATGGGATGTACCTGGCAACACACCCGACAGGGCTCTTTTTCTGCTTCAGGCCTGTGCCGTGCACGAGTCATCCGGCTTCATGTCCGGCATCACTTGAATTATTGCCTAGGAATTCGTTCCTTGCATAAAAAGCTCACAAAACATTAGTCTGTACAAATAACATACTTTAACACATAATATAACATAAATACTATCTATTTAACCTTATTTAGATTAATATACTCCTAAATCTAATACATAAAATATGATAAGTCTGCGGCTTATCACCCGTTAACGGTTAGAGAACCGAATAAAACATCCATGAATTGAACAATAGGGGAAAGACGTAAAGAACCTCCATTAGGAGAACAAGGAAGTTCAATGATATGAACTCACGAGAAAAGTAAAAAGAAATATACGGGACCACCAAATCCCTTATAAGAGATAGTCGACCTCCTATATGAGGATCCGACCTGGTACGAGAAAATCACCCGAATGTATAAATATTCAAAACGATGCGGAAACCCTTAAATCTGAGAATGTAAGAACTTGAGAAAATTCCCTAAGTCATTAGATGACATCGAGAGTGATGCTTCTAGACTAGTATACATATAAATGTTATGACTCCGAGAGAGGAGTACTTGGGAATGTGAGAAGTCCGAGAGAGATTCGGACCTATGTGAAAGTAGTAGGAACTAAGGGAGAGTTCCGGTTACTAGTTGAGCCTTCCCACCATGCTAAACCCAGAGTAGGGTCGACACCGGGGAAGTAATACTAGGCATGAAAGCCCGGTGGTGAGTCTTGTGTATGACTCTGCCCGGAGGCCATGTGTATTGGCTTAAGAAATGTGTAAGAGAAGAACAATTGTGAAAGTATTTTTGAGACCGTAATGTCTAAAGAACTAAGAGAACAAGTAAGGTATCCAGAGAGAAGGGATAAGGTATTGAATAATAAGAATGAGGAGTTAGTGAGGTAGAAACCCTCAAAGCCTAAAGAATATGAAAATGTAAACTAACTAACTTGGTGTGTTAGTTGTGATAGTATTCTTAGTTTGAATACTTGTTATGATTGCGAGCATGTTGTATGTTTATTGTACTTCATGTTTTGATTTAAATAAAATCAACCGCATGTTAAGATGAGAATTAGTCAAGTGTGGCCCGGTAGTAGCGGGTTGCACGACTTCCATACCAGCAAAGGTGCTGAGCCCCTTTGGGGCCACCCATTATTTTTTAGGTACCCGAAGATGACTACCGTTCGAGAGTAGGACGGGGAATGCTATGGCATGGGTAGTAGTAGATTTATTTACATTGTAAATGTTGTAATCATGTAAGACCGATATTGTATCGACATTTGGATTGTAATAGGAACTCGGTATAGTTTGTATTGTATGAGACTTGGTTTAGAAAGGAAAGGCGTTGAATTGTAATGTGTAGAGTACTCGGTTATTCCGGCCCATCAGACCGATGCTGTATTGAGTTAGGCCTTGTTAGCCATGTGGGTGGCTAACGACATTGTTTCACCCGCCGGTTGTATTAGATTATCCGCTGCATTTGTATTGATTATCGAGGAGATTAAGAGTTAATGAGGAGATTAGCAGTAGGGGTGTTACATAAGAGCAGACATAAGACCAAACGATAATCATATGGCAAGGTGAAGCTTAAGTACAAAACAAAAGCTAATCCCGAGCAGTAACCCAAATCTGCAACTCATTTCTATCAGAACCTACAAACTCGATCAGTTTCGATATCAACCCAAATACAATAGACGAACAGATTCATATACTCGAGGGATATTCCTGGCTCCCATTTAGACACTGCAACCAAATAGCTAACATTTATACGAACCTATATATAGACGTGGATGGGGAGTTTCGAATCAAAAGAACATGACAACAAAATCAAACGAGGTTGTCTGCTCGGAGTCAAAGGCGAGAACGGTAACAATAGATTTACCTCTGGTTGAAACTTGGCAAGGATGGGGTGTCTTAGACAGCGCAACACAACAAAGATACATATCAAATATGGCATATCAACACATAAATCTAAGGAAACTATCAACTAATGCGGTTGAAGATAAATACCGATTTTAGATAGGAATCTCCTGTGGACGACTAAGAAGAAACATCAACAGAGTAAATCAGTAAAGTGATAAGCATAAATCTAATAGACAAGCAGGAGATGAAAGAAAGTAAGGCGACCGAAGCAAACCTGCTTGCGGTGATTCGCTCCTTGTTGGAGCCTGTCTCATGAACAAATACATATGCTCAGTTGTTCAAACAAAGAAAATACATCTAGACCCAAAGACAAAAGTCACGGTTGGTCAATTGATGGTGTGTGAAGCAAATTTCACAGCTATATTGGGTTAAATCGTACACAACAGAGACAGAGGTCCATCTCAATATCAAGGTAAATCATAAGAAACAAACGGAAGCAGATGCTGGCTAAAACAAGATACATTATCCGCAAGGTGAACAAGTTTACATCACAATCTTCGGCTCAAACCTTGTTCGTGGACTTCAATGTCCATAACATGTTGACTAAACACCCGAAGGCGTATGACTGAACTGAAAGAATGTCGAAACCAGCAGTAAAGTAATGAAATAGGTAATATGTAGGAGGTGGTCGAGGCTTACAATCCGGAGTCAGACACCGATAAAACCAGACCCCTTCCCTTGAGCCATCTTTTATCACAGCTCATTTGGGAGCACAATGCAAAGACAGGAATAGAAATAGTAAAGCCAGAGTGAATCGATGTGCGAAGAGAGAAAAGAACACAATGATACCAGCCTTGAAGTTTCAAACAAAAATGGACCAAGATAAAACTGAGGAAAATGACGAGAGACGAAGTACGACACAAGCATCAGAATATACCCGAAGAAGTCGTTTATTGATGCTCACCCTTCATTGGGTTCATCGGTGAGCGTCTTGTAATGGGTAACGAAGAAAGCGAGTCATAATGCCGCATTCGGGATTGTAAAAAATGCAGAACCGAAGAGAGAAACGTCTCTTACTCTATACTTAATCGTCACGGAAGGAAGAAGTAGGGTAGTGGCAGAGGACAGATGAAGTCTTCCGTGAGCATTGTTGGTGATTTCGGAGTGGGTCAAGGTGAAAGGGAGAAGGAAAGGAAGAGGAGAAGGGAACTTCTGGTGTTTGGTGTTTCTCTCATTCGAATTGAAGAGCAAAAGAACGTGGGAAATGAAATTTGACAGAAGAATGAGAATTGTGTTGGATGGCTCTTACAAATTATCTACAGTAGGGTTTTTAGATGTCATTTTTATAATAGAAACTTAGGGTTTGGGGAGAGATGTTGGTCCAAGATATACTTGGGCTGAATTTGACTTTGGATCCAGGTTAGGGCACATTTGGGCTGGCTAGGACAGAGAAGGAAAAAAATAAAACTGGTTGTGTTCACCCTGGGTCTTGAACTCAGGTTGCTTCCTAGCTCCCCTTACACACTATCCAACTACACTGTGGCAAAACTCAACATTTGAGTATAGAAAAAACAAATTAAGCTTCAAAATAAGCTAAACGAGAAAAGGAAACGCCTCTATGCTCTTGTTATACCCAAAATTTTAACCCCTGGAAGAGAGTATCTTGAGGCATAGGTACTAAAAGGGTAGTTTGGTTAAGTGACAATGATTCTCAGCTCGATTGGCATATTCCGGAGTGCCAGGGACAACTAGGTCGGTTTCAGGGGCATTTTCGTGATTTTTCAAGGCTCCTAAGCCCTCTATAAGCTTTCTCTCTCCTTCAAAGAAGGGCCAAATCAATTCGAAAGGCTTTGAAATTTTAACCCATGGTAGAGGATTACATTTTGGGCATAATGGCGTTGGAATTTTGATTTTTCGAGTTTCCAATAATGTTCTAGCAATTTCTGAATGAATCTGACGAGAAATTGAATTTAAAAATATTACAATATCCAAAAATTTCGATTCCACCTTGGAAAAATCAGAAATATCATCATTTACCCATGTTTAAAATTTCATAGTCAAATTCCTTTTAGAAACCTTTGAGCTAAAACGTCGGTAAATCTCGGTTTTTACCGGATTTTTCGATCTTTAAGAAACTCTATATAAGGAACCTTATCCCTTGATCAAATCAGATCCACACAAGCTTTAGAACCCTAAGGAATCAGAAAACACAACCTCCTCTCTCTCTCTCTCACACACGTTTTTCAACTCCAGACCACCAAAATTATACCGAAATTCCTCCGAAATCATCACTTAAACTTGTTTTCCAACTCCCAAAGCATCAAAAATCATCAAAACCCCACAAAAAAAACACCATCAAGGCATAAAGAACATCAAAAATAATCAGTGACCAGAAGCCCATTTCGAAGTTCGTTCAAATCTGCCATCAACGGAGCTCTCGACGAATTCTGGCGTGAAGAATTGTTGTGAATTCGAAGGTGAAACAGGTGGGAACTTCACTTTCTTAACTCCCCACGTCTTTATTGATCTCGTCTCAAAATTTGGATTCAAACCGACTCTTTTCGGTTTCAGTATTGCTAATTGTTTTTGCTTCTGCCTTGTTACTTGTTCGTTAAGTTTCATGCATAATTCGGCTTTGAATTGGAATCTTTCAATCAATAACGTCTTGTACATCTTTCAGGCTACACGTCCATAAAATTTGAGCTTAAAACACCACCGGGAACCACCCAAAACCTGCCGTCCGAGGGTGGTCCGTAGCCTCGGACTCTGTGTCCGGGCCCACTTACGGGCAGTCCGTGGCCACGGACACTCTCGGACGGCGGCGGGATTTTAATTTTTCAAAACTTAGGTTTTTTCCAAACAATGTCCAGGCCCACGGACGTTCTGTTCGTGGCCTCGGACTTTTCAAAATTTCGTTTTCTTTTAAATTCGACTTTTCTGCAAAATTGAGTTAATTGGGGTCCGTGGGTTTGGACAGTAGGTCCGTGGCCACGGACAGAAACAAAATTTGACCTAATTCTACCTCCGAAACCTTAGTTTAGGTAATTTCACTTTTCACTTTAATTTTCTGTCAAAAAATGTTAAAAATCCAAAATATCAGAAGTTTGCGCACTTAGGTTAAAACGACTCGTAATAAGCCGTAATTAAACTAAGTAGAGGAAAAACAACTTCTTGGGTAATGAAAGTAATTGAACCCCAAATAAGTCGAATATCAAGCCCCCGAACCCGATCTCTACCTTTCCTAATTTACCCTAGGTTAAAATTAGGTGGCGACTCATAATAGGTTCTAGTGAGCTAACTTAGGTTTTAATAATTAGTGTTGAATGATATGGTTATTAAACTTAGGTTATAAGTGGACCTAAAACCTGATCAGATCCTAATCAACTTAATCAACATAGGACAGGGTTTAAAAATCGAGGCTCACAGACTGGCGACTCTGCTGGGGACAAATTCTTAATTTTAACTTGTTTAATTTTAAGAAAGAGGGATTAACTCGAAAATTGTTTATTTATGGCTTTATTACATTGTTTGTTCACCTTAGTGCGAAATTTAAATTTTTGCACCCTTGCATCATATGAGAGCGAGGGTCCACGCAAGCCGATTTCACCCTGGGACCCGTTTAAGGGTCCCCTGTCAGGGACTCACACCTTTTAGATGATGTGAATAAGTGGGGGAAAAGAGGAGGATGTCGTCTAACCACATCCCCTTAATACCTGGGCTTTAGCCCCAAGCATTTTCCTGCCAGTGCCCTTACCTAGCCTTGTTTGGTCATTCAAAGACCCGACTGTAGACGCACACCTCATGGTGATGTGAGAAAAGTGGTGGAGCCCAAAGAGAATAGCGTGCAAGCCCTATTCCTTTCAGGTGACCTGGGCCCATGCCCCAAGCACCTCTCCGGATCGATTCATACCCAATTTGGTTGAAGCGTCTAGTGAGGACATGTTGAACATGTGTGGGCCTTGTTTGCTTGTATGACCGGCCCACTGCCAGCCTAGAAATTGATAGGAACTCTTCCTATATCAACTCAGCCCAACTTGTAATTCACGACTTAATTATTTGTGGCCCAAAGGCCCTGTTTGATTTGAATGAGTGAATTGTTTGTTCGGGCTTTGGCCCAAAACCTTAGATCTAGGTGATTTCTCTTTCGGCCCAAGTTGAATTATCCATTTAGTTCTAGGCCCACGGAAAAAAAAGAAATCCACCAAAACTCGAAGTAGTCCACAAGACTTGAAAATCAATAGCCTTTCATTGAAAACTTTTTCGGTCCAAGGCCCATTCCAGTCTAGATGAACTTTTTTTTTCGGGCTTTGGCCCAAGATTCTATGTCTAGGTGTAACACCCCAACTCATCCAAACGTGGTTATCGTAAACTTACTAACATATATATCAACATCGCAGCGGAAATATAATACAACACCTAACACCTTGCTACGGTCTGAAATACCAGAATATATCGAACTTAAATATTTACAACACTTATCCAAAAATACCGACCGAGTAACAAGTATCTCAAGGTCTAACATAATTTGCCACAAGTTCTAATATCAACAGACGGGTGTACATGCACAACTCTTACTCAAAATTAATCCCTTCCTAAGTCAACCTGCTCCTACTCTCGAGGTGGGTCTTCTGAGGCATCGTTCTTGCAAAATAAATATGGATGCCCCGCGGGGCTCAACACCTTCGCTGGTACGATTCTCTTATAGCCCCCAAGCTAACGGGGCTACGACGACTACTTGTCGATAATCATGCGGTTGATTAATAACACAACATAAATAGGAAGTGCAATAAACACCACACCACATATGAACAGTTATAGTTCAAACACAATGAACGACTTAAAAGCATTCCCTAAGTAAGTGAGTTAGCTTTTAAGTCTTAGGTTATGATTCCTCTTATTCTCAGTCCATTCTTATCTCATCTCAAGTCTTATCTCAGTCTCATTATACCAACCGTTCTTTAATTAGAATTGGTTGTATCTTAAATCAATGTTTATCTTTGTCGGGTCAAAGGTAACCCTAGCCAATGAGCAATTAACTCCATTGGTTAAATAAACAACTTATCTTAAATTTGGGATTTAGGAGATCCCACCGCACCATCTTAATCTAGCCTCCCACCTTGAACTGTAATCCAAGGTGGTCGAGTCTATATGTCGACTCTAGGCGACAAGTCAAAGACGAGTCTCAAACGGAAGTCGGATCTGATACACGTACCAACCCCCTTTCCTTAACATGCATGACCGGAGTCAGTCCAGGATTCCTCACACCCCCCAAGTTCAAGTTAGTGAAAGTCTCAAAGACGAAGGTGTTAGTTAAACCTTTTTCGGGTATTAACTAACCAATATAAAAGAGGGTGTTCTTAACTCATACAATTGTTACTAAGCATTGTTAGTAATTGAACTCAAGTCAAGTGTCTTAGTTTTAATCACAAACACACAAGAAGTACAATAAACCGGTTGCATGCTTTATCTTGTTTAGTCGGAACACATAAACAAATAGCACACAAGCCGAGGGACACCTCGTAAGCAAGCAGGCTACAAGAAAACCATACCGTTCACCGTCGGTTGTCGTTTGTCTACTCCTCTCCGGAATCCAAATACTCAAATCCTATAATATTAATTCGATCGAGTAGTTAATTACTTTTAATTAACTTAGCTTAACTAATCGCTAATGATTCCTGATTAATAAGCACTAGTCATTGTAGTTTAAACTTAATCTCATGTCATTTACTTCTCATTATTTCTTAAGCTTGTTTATGCCCCTAATGACCATTATATGTCATTTATTATGTCATAACAATCTTATAATATCATTACCAAACAAGTCCCAACCTTAAAACCCCATTTTTCAACATTCTGTGGCTTTTTTTGGTTGGTCCGGGTTTGTGTCCGAGGATGTAAACCCGGACCAATTCATCGGATAAGTTTTTGGCATGTTTTGTGACTGGTCCGGGTTTGTGTACCGGGATATAAACCCGGACCAAGCCACGATATAACTTTCTTCCTAGTTTTTGGTGTGGTCCGGGTTTATGTACTTGTTTACAAACCCGGACCAACACTAAATATGTCCAGAATGATAGTTTTTGACCTCTTTTCAACCTCAATTCTTGTCCAATCTTTTCCTAACCTCTCCATAAGTATTCTAGCATGTTTTAACATCATTTTATCACCTTAAAATCCTCCTAATCCATCCACCAAACTCATACCCAATTCCTTGATCATTCACTCAAGTTCTTACAAAATTCCTAACACTTATACTTAGTTTCTTACACTTCCAACATGTAGGTTTTACCGAAAACCTCAACTAACCAAAGTGTTTCCTCTCAACCATCTTAACTACTCCTCAAGCATCATTATGCATTCCCATTTCCTTTACTCAAACTTCTCAAGGTTATTTACTCTAGCTCATGCTTAAATCTTCACAAGACATTATACCTTATGTTTCTTCAACTTGCACAAGTTTCATAACTTCTCTTATCATGATTTTGGTACCTTAAATTCACCATTGTAACCACTAGTTCCTCCTAGACATTCCTAGGTCACCCCAATGCTCAAGAACGCCTTAACTTATTTATTTTCACCAAAATAACCCTTAATGTTTACTAGTACCTCCTTGGTCATAAAATCTTCTTAAAGTCCTTAAAACATCAAGTTTCTCCACCAAATTTTGACATAGCTTCCCTAGTATATACCTATACCCAAACACTTAGTTTTTCATCCTTAAACAACCAAGAACACTCAAATTCTCAATAGGCATTCTTTACACACAAACTACACCCAAACTACACCACATCATAATATAGTGCATAAACTTAAATTGCTTGGCACTTAGGCCCTTAAATGACATGGCTCTTAGGCCCTTAAATGACTTCAATTTAAACACTGAATTTCCCACATATAATAGCCTTCAACCTGCAATTACACCCATAAATCTCATAGTAGTTATACATGTACTTGTGCAGACAGGAAAATGAGAGAGGTTGGAACTGGTGTATTTTAAACAATTGAGAAAGAAATTAATAACTCAAATATCCTTCAGGCTGCAAACAAAACCCGGTCGCAGTAGTATAGAAGACAGAAGCGGCCGGGGTCAAACCGTGGGACTTATAGCGAAATAATATAGTACCTAAGCTTGTCACAAAAAGGGGGGGATAATTGACTTGTTTTCGTAAAGTAAAACAACAGATTAAATTAACTGAGTGGAAGATAAATTAAACATGACTCCGGGTTCAGGTTTATATAATCTGATTAATTATGCTAACTCTACCGGTTAATTATAATAGTTTGGCAAAATTCCTGTTATTATTTAAAAGACTAAATCATAGACTCGAAAGACTCGTTTACCAGAAAATGCTCGATCTACTCTAGATCTGAGCAAAACACATGTAAACGGATTAAGTGCGAGGAATTATATTTTGCATCTGAAATTACTAACTTATTTTATCAAAATAAGTTTTCCACAGATTTATCGATTAATTAACCTGTCTATTTGTCACTACTCTGATCAAAATAGACTTTGTAAATCATTTTAATAAATTCATGAGAATTATTAAAAAGGCGAGAGATAAGCTTTAATCATAACAAACTGTATTTAATTAAACCGGTAAAAATATAGATTACATAATTATACAAACTATAATTACACCTTCACCCGGAGTAGATCCTCTTAGCCCAACATAATTAAAAAGACAGAATAAGAAGTAAAAGAAATCATCTGGGAAAGATAATTAATTCAGCTCCTTTATAACTGCTAATATTTGGACAGAGGTTGAACAGAATAACGGTATGGAAATGGAATGTTTTTATGGGATGAGATGATGTGAGGATTTATGTGGACATTATGTAGATGTATGATTTTCGGGAGAGAAAATGATGATTTTGTGGAGGAAAAATGGCATTAGTTTGGGGGTGGAATGAGATATCAATTAATGGAGGGTTGTAGGTGTATTTATAGAGAAATATAGGTAGAAGGGGGAGGTAAGGCGGTAGAATTACCGTGTGAAGAGATAATGTTATTATCTCTTCACACTGTTGCCGACCTGCTCTGTACGCTGGCAAGATCGACATGTCCGGACCACCGTCCGGACCAGACTGGTCCGGACATGTCGATTTTTCTCTACGGCGCGCTGGCATGTATTGGTCCGGACCAGCTGATCCGGACACTGGTCCGGACCAAAATTCATTTGCCTCTAGAATATTCGTTTTAGCTCCGATTTGATCCCCGTTTGTTGCGTTGGAATCCTCATGAGTAAATCTAATTAATTACATGGATTTTTCCTACATTGAACATATAAAATGCATTAGTTCATATCAAAACATAAATCTAGGAAAAAACGCATAATAAGTGGGAAACATGTGCTTCAGATATTGCAATTCATAAGGTATTTAAACCCTAAAAGTCTATATGTTTTGCACTTATCAAACTTCCTCACACTTATCGTTTGCTTGTCCTCAAGCAAAATACAGAATTAAGCTCTTGAGTAATTCCATAGAATTAAATCTTTGGGTAAAAACGAACGTAGAAGGGAATTAAACATAATAACAATCCTAAGATTAACCTTTGCTCATAACTGTATGTTCCTTTCTTTTTAGTAGAAACAAGCTCTTCAAACCAAAAATTTGGAGAAGTTAAATCATCAAGAATGAACACAGATTAACTCGGGATCTTTCCACCATTTCTTTCCTTAAATACCCAGAAATGACAAGGGGTGTGAAGTATTGCCTTATTCCGCAGTACCTTTCAACACCACATACTCATGATCTAAATAACTTTAAGCTCTTCTTTTCTTTTCTTCTTTTTTTTTCTTAACAAACTTTAATAGCACTGTTTGCAAATTTATTTTAAACCCTACAGACTTTTCTCTCCATTCTTGTAGCAGTTTTGGGTCTTTTATCCCAGATCAAATGATCTTAGGTAAATGGGTGATGAAGCACCCCAAGGACTTAATAACCGAATGGAAGAGGCCCGTTTCAGTTTAAACAAAAAATATTAGATCAGAGGAGTACCTTGCCTTATTCTTCCATTCCAAACTTTCCTTTCATTCCAAAGGTACCGAGTTAAACCAGTTCAGACTTAATAATTAGCTTGCACACAAAATAATTTTTATAATGAAACCATGAAAGCTAACAATTATGAGCAAAACTAATCTTAAAGTTGCTTACCATGCTTGATTTTTCTACAAAATATTTTCACCCGTAAATCTAATGTCTATATGTAATAGATCAGCTGACACATTTTCAGGGAAAGGTCTCTACTTCCTCACACTTAAGAGGAACAATGTCCTCAATTGTTCAGTTAAAAATTTTCAAGTAAGAAGACGTTTCAAAATGTGTCATACTCATGGAGGATAACGGTTATGTATAGCAATAGAGATAAATCAAGTAAGAGGAGTAAAATGAACTCAACGTTATTTAAATTTTGCAAAAATAAAAACAAACAACTCCCCTTATATCCTTGGATTTGAGGAAGTAGCCCTTCCTCACACTTAAGCTTTTGTCGGGGGAAACGTTCCTCACACTTGCGTTATGCAAGTGCTCTACTTTGGAGAAGGAATGTCTTATTGCAACATTTAAAAGGAAAAAATGATATTAAATAATAAAGATAGTCGGTACACTGAAACAAACCAAATAAAAAGAAAACTGTCAAACGTTAGCAATACAGTAAATAAATAACAAAGCAGGAATGGAAAATCAAAATAGAGAAAATAACTGTCATAGAATCACTCCGGTGGTGGGTAGTAAGCCTGCCACTGCTGGAAGTCATGGAGCAGAGTCTCGTAATCATCCTGAGATCGTCGTGCCTGCTCCCGAAGGTGGGTGATCTCAGCCTGGAATGACTGCTCCATCTGATGCTGTCTGCGCTCGATCTCAGCCTGGAATGACTGCTCCATCTGCTGCTGTCTCTGCTCGAACTCATCCCAGGTCACATACCCTCTCCTGGGTGCTGGGAATGCAGCATACTGCTGCTCCTCTGCTGTAGTGGAAGCAGGGACTGGCTCTGATGGTCCCTCTCCCACATCTCTCTGTCGCTTCTGAGTACGCGGCCCCGCCTGCTTAATCCACTCATATCCATCATATTCAAACCTCATCCTCTTCATGGTTCCCATGTCAATGGGTGTCCTAGAAGTGGCACGACCCTCCTCAGCAAAGATCACTCCCTGCTGCCTGAGGAAGTGGCATATCTTAACAGGGAACCCTAGCCTGTGGCGGTCCTTGTGCTCAATGATGTAGCCCAGATGGTGGTGTAAAAGCTGGGGTAGATATAGGAGTGCAGATGCTCCAGCAAAAGAAGAATTCACGACCGCCTGGAGAAGATAGCAGTCGGTCTGGTTGAGGTCAGAAGAGCGTCGTGGCGTGACATTGGCCACCAGAAGCGCGAACAGGACTCGCTCGCGAGGGTCCTGTAGAAGATCAGCTGGGATGACCTGCTTAGACTGGTCATCCCCTCTTCGTCTGCGCGGTACTTGAATTAATAGCGCATTGTAATGTCGGTCCGCGGCATTCTGAAACTCATTATGAAGTTGTACCAGATCATCATCCTCTTCCATAGGAGGAGCAGGAAAAGGGATTCCAAGGTAATTCGCAATATCCTCCACTCGAATAATGATGTCCTTCCCTTGGACCATGGAGCGGATGGTTCCCTCTTGGATACGGGAATTCGCATAGAAAACCCGTTCATCACGTGGGTAGAAGAAACCACCCATGTCTAGTAGTTTTGCCCATCCATGCGCCCCCAGAAGCTAGGGTAAACCAAGCTGGGACTGTAGGTCCGGTGCGACCGACCGTTCATGATCAATTTCGCACAGTTGGTTGAACCATTCTGCTGCCTGTGTAGATATAAACTCGGGTGGTGGTGCCTGACTGGAACTAGTAGCAGTGGTTTTACTCTTCTTTGAATGTCCAGTTATTTTCTTAAACATCCTGCTTAATACATATTAGCAACAAAGAAAACAAGTAGAAAAAATAATATGGAATACAAACAAAAGGAAAACAAGTAGAATAATAATATGAAATACAAACAAAAGAGAAAAACAAGTAGAATAATAATATGAAATTCAAACATAAAAAAACAAATATCACAAATTCTACCAAAATTTCGACAGAATCTCCCCTAAAAATCTTCAATTCTCCACAATTTAATTCAATCAATAATCAAGGTATAACAATACCGTTAGCAAATAAATCCACTCATAACATCATACAATCATAAAACCAATAACTTATAACCACAAGGCAATATAGAATCCAAAAATCCAAATATACTCATATTATTTTCGTAACTATCACACCTAAATTTGGAATTCAATCAAAAACACCAAATTTGAGTATAATAAGTGTAGAATTTACCTTGGAGGAGTGTAGTATGATTGTAGAAGAAGAAATCGATGTCAAAAACGCAAGAACGAGCTCAAAAAATTCGAATTCGTCCTCCTAGGGGTCAAAAATTCAGCCACTGATTTCTCCTTGTGTGGTTGATGGTTTGTGGATTTCTTGCTATAGAAACGTAGAGAATTCAAAAACGAAGATTTCGGTACCAACCTTGCTTGATTTGGTGGAGAAATGAGTAATCTAGAGGCAAAAGAAGGTTGGAGAGATTTGCTGTTCGCGTGCGATTTTGGGAGATTTGGGAATTATGTGTTCGCAGACAGATTCGGACGACTTTTAGATCCGGAAATTGGGCCGTCCGGACCAGCGTCCGAACCGGCTGCTTCGGACAGGCCAATTATATATATATATACATATATATATTTAATTAATAAACTAACTAAAGAGAATATGGTAGAATAAAATTATAAAAATTAAAAACACAATTAAATTAAAAATACTTAAATTAAAAATAATATTAAAAATACCTGATAAATACTGGGTTGCCTCCCAGTTAGCTGCTCTTTTTTAACGTCCTTAGCTAGACGCCCATAATTTCATTTTGTTTGTGAGGAGTTGTGGGTTGGGGTCCCACAACTTCCTATAGTCAAGCTGTGTAGCTGCTTCAGTTTATGTTGAACTCTCCACGGGAGAGATTTCTTCTTAGAAATTGTCGGTTTCGAAACAGGAGTAAATGTGTCATGTTGTTCCTGAACAAGAGAAATTCTAAACAAGTTAGTTGAAATATCAGTAAGACAAGTATACCTCTTTAGACGTGCTCCATTAACTTTGAAAGTTTCGCCCTTCTTGTTCTGTAGTTCGAAGGCACCGTATGAGGTTACATCAACGATACGGAAAGGACCTGCCCAATGAGATTTGAGCTTTCCAGGGAAGAGCTTCAATCTTGAATTATATAGGAGGACCATGTCACCCACTTTGAAGTCTCTCTTGAGGATCAGCTTGTCATGGAACTTCTTGGTTTGTTCCTTATAGATTTTGGCATTGTCGTAAGATTGATCCCTCAGTTCTTCTAACTCAGAGAGTTGCAACTTTCTTTTCTCACCCACCGCAGTCATATCAAAATTTAAGGACTTGATAGCCCAATAAGCCTTGTGCTCAAGCTCCACAGGAAGATGGCATGCCTTTCCATAAACCAATTTAAAAGGTGACATACCAATGGGGGTTTTATATGCTGTGCGATAGGCCCAAAGAGCATCATCCAGTTTTAACGCCCAATCTTTTCTGGAGGAGTGCACCGTCTTTTGGAGTATCCACTTCAACTCCCTATTGGACACTTCTGCTTGCCCATTCGTCTGGGGATGGTAAGCAAGGGCAACTTTGTGGTGTACCCCATACTTGGCCATTAATGCATCAATGCTTCGATTGCAGAAGTGTGTGCCTCCATCACTTATAATGGCTCTAGGGACTCCAAAGCGGGTAAAGACATGTTTCTTTAAGAATTTTACCACCGTCTTTGAATCAGCATGTTGGCAAGGAATTGCTTCAACCCACTTGGATACGTAGTCCACTGCCACCAGAATATATTGGAATCCTTGCGAAGAGGGGAATGGTCCCATGAAATCCATTCCCCAGCAGTCAAAAAGTTCGACCTCTAAAATGCCTTGAAGGGGCATCTCATGTCGCCTGGAAGTATTTCCCATGCGTTGACAACTATCGCAACTGGCCACAAAGGCTTGGCAATCTTTATGTAATGTGGGCCAATAAAATCCGGATTCCAAAACTTTGGCTGCCGTCCTATGAGATCCATGATGGCCTCCAGCTTCCCTTGAATGACAAAACTCAAGAACACTCGGTACTTCGTTATCTGGGAGACACCTGCGAATTATACTATCTGCACAAACTCGAAAAAGAAAAGGGTCTTCCCAGATATAATGCTTAGCATCAGATAAAAATTTCTTCTTTTGAGCATAGGAAAAATCACGAGGTATAACTCCAGAAACAAGATAATTGGCTAGGTCAGCAAACCATGGCTCGTGTACCGTATTCAAAACAAAAACAGTCTCATCCAGAAAAAATTCATGAATAGGTACACCATCATCAGGAACTACCAACCGAGAAAGATGGTCAGCCACAACATTTAATTTACCACTTTTATCCCTTACTTCAATGTCAAATTCCTGTAACAAGAGAATCCAACGAAGCAAACGTGGTTTGGCCTCTTTCTTAGTAAATAAATATTTAAGAGCAGAATGGTCAGTGTGAATAATCACTTTACTTCCCCATAAATATGATCTGAATTTATCTAAGGAGAAAACCACTGCTAGGAGCTCTTTCTCGGTGGTTGTGTAATTCCTTTGGGCATTATCCAGAGTTTTGCTCGCGCAAGCAATAACTCGTAGAATCTTTTCTTTTCTTTGGCACAGAGCCGCCCCTACTGCAAAATCACTGACATCACACATAATCTCAAAGGGTAATGACCAGTCAGGTGAAACAACAATGGGAGCAGCTACCAATTTTTGTTTAATTGAGTCAAAAGCAGATACACAATCATCAGTAATAACAAATGGGGCTTCTTTCAGAAGCAAATCAGTTAATGGTTTTGCAATTTTAGAGAAATCCTGAATAAACCGTCTATAAAATCCTGCATGTCCTAAGAAAGCTCTTACTTCTTTCACACAAGTAGGTTTTGGCAATTTCTCAATTACCTCCACCTTGGCTTGGTCTACCTCAATCCCCTTAGCAGATATTATGTGACCGAGCACAATCCCATCCTTGACCATGAAGTGGCACTTCTCCCAGTTCAGAACCAGATTTGTCTCCTCACATCGGGCAAGAATTAGATCAAGCTGCGCCAAACAAACATCAAAACTAGATCCATAGACAGAAAAATCATCCATGAATACCTCAATGCTTTGCTCGATGAAGTCTGTGAAGATCGCCTGCATACAACGCTGAAAGGTGGCAGGAGCATTGCACAGTCCAAAGGCCATTCTTCTATACGCAAAGGTACCATAGGGACAAGTGAAAGTTGTCTTGTCTTGGTCCTTTGGCGCAATAGGAATCTGGAAGTACCCCAAGAAACCATCTAAGAAGCAATAGTACTCCTGTCCTGCCAATCTTTCTAGCATCTGATCGATGAAAGGTAGAGGGAAATGATCCTTCCTGGTTGCAGAGTTTAAGCGCCTATAATCTATGCACATGCGCCAACCCGTAATTTTTCTTTGAGGAACCGCCTCTCCTTTGTCATTCACCACCGCTTTGATGCCTCCCTTCTTTGGAACAACCTGTATAGGACTTACCCATGGACTGTCGGAGATAGGATAAATGATGTCCGCGTCCAGGAGTTTCAGAACTTCCTTCTTAACCACCTCCTTCAGATTCGGGTTGAGACGACGCTGGGGCTGCCTGATAGACTTGTAGTTGTCCTCCATATAGATGTGGTGTGTGCAGTAGGAGGGGTCGATTCCTTTTATGTCAGCAATAGTCCACCCGATCGCTGTTTTGTGTTGTCTCAGAACCTCTAGGAGCTTGTCTTCTTGCCCTGTAGTTAAAGAAGATGATACAATAACTGGCAAAATTTTTATTAGCTGCTAAGAATGCGTATTTAAGGTTTGGAGGTAACTCTTTAAGCTCAGGTTTAGGTGGTTGCTCGATGGAAGGGACCGGTTTCTTAATTTCTCTGTCAAGTCGCTCCATCGGAGGGCGATAGGCTTGATATCCTGCCTTCCCTCTATCTACCTGGGCTAACATGGCATTGACCACTGGATCTTCAGTTTCTTTTTCCAGAAAAGCAACAAGAATATGCTCCAATGGTTCAGTTTGAGCCTTCAAGCAGAAGGAAAGAGAATATACATCTTCATCAGTTGGAGAATCACAATCTTCCTCATCATCATCAGTTAAATTGGCCATCATCAAGGGGTGAGCTTCGTTGGAGGATTTTTTCATCATTTTCCTCATGTCAAACTCAATCTTCTCATCCTCATACCGCAAGGATTTTACCATCATGGACATCGATGACGGCCTTGGCAGTACTCAAGAAGGGTCGACCTAGAATGAGGGGTACGTCAACATCGTCATCCATATCCAAAATGACGAAGTCGGATGGGAAAATGAAACGATCAATGCCGACAACTAGATCTCTGACCATCCCCATCGGTTTGACTTCCGATCTATCGGCCAACTGGAGTTTGAACGGTACAGGTTGCATCTCTCCTTCTCGATTTAAGAAGGTAGCGTATGTCATTATGTTGATGCTGGCCCCTAAATCGCACAAACCACTTCCACAATCTATTCCACCGATAAAGCATGGGACAATAGGGTATCCTGGATCTGTCTGTTTAGGAGGAAGTGCTGGAAAGAGGGCAGCAGAGCACTCCTCTGTGAGATGGACAGTCTCCTTATCGATCTTCTTCTTTCTTTTTGTTAGGAGATCCTTTAGAAATTTTGCATAGTTGGGCATCTCCTGCAGGGCATCAATTAACGGAATGTCTAATGTCAGTTTCTTAAAAATACTAAGAAATTTTGCAAACTGTTCGTCAAGATGCTTTTTTTTTCATCCTGTTAGGAAATGGAAGCTCCGTATTTTTACGTGAAGAAGAAGAAGGAACATCAATAGTAATTCGAGACGAAGGAGAGGGATTAGGAAGGATAGGAGCCTGTGTCTCAGACGAAGGTGGTGGTGGAGGAGTTATGTCGTCCTCTACATGATCTTCGTTGCTCGTTTCTGTGTTCAGTTTCCTTCCACTTCGTAAGGTGACAGCATTTACCTCTGGGGTTTCTTGGAATGTGTTGCTGTCATCTCCTTCATCTATGTGAATTGCTTTTGCATGTTCACGTGGATTTGGATTGGTTTGTGAGGGTATTTGGCTAGATGGCCTTTGTTGGGTTAAGAGTTGTTGAATCTGTGATTGTAACGCCTTCTGATCTTTCCTGAGAGTTGAGACCTCCTCCTGAGTGTCTCGAGATTTGTTCATCATCGCTCTAAACATCTCCTGTATCTGACCCATCTCAGACTCTGGATTAGATTGAGGTTGAGGTGGTCGGCTAGAAGATGCAAGGTCACCTATGGAGGTTGTTGAAATTGCCTCTGGCCTCCTTGGAAGTTCGATTGTGGCCTGTACTTTTGGGAAGGCTGGAGTGTACGTTGATTCTGGATGTTGTTGGTGTTACCGTATCGGAGATTTGGATGTACATTCTGCTGCCAAGGTTGTCGGAAACCTTGATTATTACCCACAAAATCTGCTTCCTAGGCTGCCTTCAACTCTTGTAACTCGGGGCATTGCTCGTAGTCGTGTGGCCCGCCGCATTGCTTGCAAGAAGCATCAGGAGTTGATAGGGATAGAGGAGCATAGCCTGGAGGGGTTGTAGATGATCGAGAAATCATTGACTTTGCTTGGTGGGAATAGGAATTCATGGTCATTTGCTCAACAACTTTCTGCAGGGTGCTTACTTTTGTTGCCTGCTGTGCATTGCTCTCTATGAGTTACTCATGGCTTTTCATCAGCTGGTCAAATTTGTTGTCACTTTCCCCTACTTGGTATAAACCTGGAGTGCCGCCTCTTGATCCGCCCGTGGCCCAGTCTCTGATCTCTTCACAGAGAGACTCTATGCTATCCAGAAACTTTTTTCTTGGCTTTTTCAGAATGTCAGCCCCTAAAGAGGATAGTACCATTGTTCTGCACGGACCGATTAAGCCTTTGTAGAACAATTGTGATACTTGTTCTTTCGTCAGACCATGGTGAGGACAAGTAAGTAGTAGTCCTTTGAAACGGTCCCAAGTTTCACAGATGTTTTCCGACCCTGGCTGTCTGAAATTGTAGATTTCAGCAATCATTTCCAACGTTCGGCTCGGGGGTAGGAATTTGTCGTAGAACTTGGTGGCCATTTCATCCCAAGTACCAATGGTACTTGGTGTAAGGCTGTGATACCATTTACTTGCATTTCCCGTCAGGCTGTGAGGAATAATGACAGCCACGCGTACTCGAGTACTGCGTCGGTCGTAGTTAGACTGTTGGCATGCTGCAGAAACTTGGTGACATGCAACAGAGCTTCGTCAGGATTGGAGCCATCGAACATGCCCAACTCCTTTACACATCGGATCTGATGATATGGCTTAAGCTTCTGCCACTCATCGTATTCGGATGGGGTAAGGCGGGGAAGGATGATGGCGGGCTGTTGACCTTGGTTAGACGGCTTGTTGATGTTACGAACTATAGCTGGTGAAGATGTCATGTCTGCTTCCTGGTTTGCCTCTATCACCGTGGTGGTTATGTTTTGTTGGGATCGTTTCTGCCTTAAAGTGCGCAGAAAGGTTCTCTCGATTTCAGGGATGTAGCCAACCGTATGATTGTTAATATTGACCGGAAGGCTGTTTGACCTGGTAACAGGCATTCACCACTCAAAACAGAAAAAGAAACTTGTGACGTGAGAAAATAAAAATAGAAAGAAATATGGAGGTGGAATCTAAACAACTGAAAAGAAACAATTCAATAGAATAAATAAAGAACTTTTTTTTTAATTAAATTGACTGAAATTTAAATGACAGAATTTAAATGTTAGGAATTAGATGACAAAATTTAAGTGACTGAATTTAAATGTTAGAAATTAGATGACTGAATTTAAATGTTAGAAATTAGAATGCAGAATTTAAATGTTAGAAATTAGTTGCAGAATTTAAATGACAGAATTTTAAATGTCAGAAATTAGTTTACTGAAAAGTAAATGACTGGAAAATAAATAACTGTAATTAATGCGATATTTAAATGGCTGGAATTTAAATGACAGAAATTAATAGAAATAAAATAAACAACAACATAATAGTATAAACAAAATATTATAATATAACAGGTGAATTATCCGGGGCTTAGGGACTAGAATAAATCAAGTCCCCGGCAACGACGCCATTTTGTAGACAGGAAAATGAGAGAGGTTGGAACTGGTGTATTTTAAACAATTGAGAAAGAAATTAATAACTCAAATATCCTTCGGGCTGCAAACAAAACCCGGTCGCAGTAGTATAGAAGACAGAAGCGGCCGGGGTCAAACCGTGGGACTTATAGCGAAATAATATAGTACCTAAGCTTGTCACAAAAAGGGGGGATAATTGACTTGTTTTCGTAAAGTAAAACAGCAGATTAAATTAACTGAGTGGAAGATAAATTAAACGGGACTCCAGGTTCAGGTTTATATAATCTGATTAATTATGCTAACTCTACCGGTTAATTATAATAGTTTGGCAAAATTCCTGTTATTATTTAAAAGACTAAATCATAGACTCGAAAGACTCATTTACCAGAAAATGCTCGATCTACTCTAGATCTGAGCAAAACACATGTAAACGGATTAAGTGCGAGGAATTATATTTTGCATCTGAAATTACTAACTTATTTTATCAAAATAAGTTTTCCACAGATTTATCGATTAATTAACCTGTCTATTTGTCACTGCTCTGATCAAAATAGACTTTGTAAAGCATTTTAATAAATTCATGAGATTTATTAAAAAGGCGAGAGATAAGCTTTAATCGTAACAAACTGTATTTATTTAAACCGGTAAAAATATAGATTACATAATTATACAAACTATAATTACACCTTCACCCGGAGTAGATCCTCTTAGCCCCTCATAATTAAAAAGACAGAATAAGAAGTAAAAGAAATCATCTGGGAAAGATAATTAATTCAGCTCCTTTATAACTGCTAATATTTGAACAGAGGTTGAACAGAATAACGGTATGGAAATGGAATGTTTTTATGGGATGAGATGATGTGAGGATTTATGTGGACATTATGTAGATGTATGATTTTTGGGAGAGAAAACGATGTTTTTGTGAAGGAAAAATGGCATTAGTTTGGGGGTGGAATGAGATATCAATTAATGGAGGGTTGTAGGTGTATTTATAGAGAAATATAGGTAGAAGGGGGAGGTAAGGCGGTAGAATTACAGTGTGAAGAGATAATGTTATTATCTCTTCACATTGTTGCCGACCTGCTCTATACGCTGGCAAGATCGACATGTCCGGACCACCGTCCGGACCAGACTGGTCCGGACATGTCGATTTTTCTCTACGGCGCGCTGGCATGTATTGGTCCGG